>QLOH01001038.1:0-175308 GCA_026901365.1 Sesbania bispinosa
ACTAAGTCACCTTCTCAGAAACTTCTCGGAACAACTTTTGAATTGTATTTCCTTGCTGCTCTTTCTTTGCTTGCGATTTCTCTGATATGGGCTATCTCCCTTGCCTCATCTATTATATCCAAATCTGCTCTCCTTCCTACCTCATTTGATTCTTCAGCATATGTCATGCTCCTCGGGGTTAGTTCTCTGATCTCTACTGGAATCATTGCCTCGGTCCCATACACTAATCTGTAGGGAGTTTCTTGTGTAGAGGTGTGGGGGGTTATGTGGTAAGACCACAGAACTTGAGGTAGGTGCTCGACCCACCTTCCTTTTGCCTCGTCTAGCCTCTTTTTCAGGCCATTCAGGATCACCTTGTTTGCTGCCTCGGCCTGCCCATTGGTTTGAGGGTGCTCCACTGATGAAAAGATCAATTATATTCCTAGTTCCCTGCAAAAGCTTTGGACTACCCGACTAACAAATTGGGTACCGTTGTCGGAAATGATCCGATTTGGTATACCGAATCGACACATCAACTTCTGCCAATAAAACCTTTTAACTTTTTCTGTTGTAATGGCAGCAAGAGGCGCTGCCTCGATCCATTTTGTAAAGTAATCGACATCTACTAACAAAAATTTAACCTGGCCTGGAGCCTGAGGGAATGGGCCAATGATGTTGGCTCCCCATATTGCAAAAGGCCAAGGTGCGTAGATAGACCCTAAGTCGACGGGAGGAACGCTGTGCAAATCTGCATGGCGTTGGCATTTGTCGCATTTCTTTACAAACCTGATGCAGTCTTGTCTGATTTTCGGCCAATAGTACCCTGCTCTAAGTATTTTTAGTGCTAGGGATCCTCCCCAGATGTGGCTTCCGCATATTCCTTCATGCACTTCGACCATAGCTCTTTGACTCTGCTCAGCATCCAGGCATCTAAGCAATGGGGTCGAGAAGCCCCTTCTGAACAGTAAGTTTCCGATGACTGCGTACTTAGCTGACTCTTTCTGAATCTTTTTAGCTTCCTCCAAATTTTCTAGGAGAGAACCACTAGTCAAGTAGTGCAGGATGGGATCAATCCAACATTCTGCCTTCTGGTCAATGCATCAGACTTCTTCTTGGCTTTCAACGGTAGGCTTCTGCAATGTCTCCTGAATGACTGAGTGGTTGTTTCCAGGTCTCTTAGTGCTTGAGAGCTTGGATAGGAGGTCGGCTCGAGAGTTCTGTTCTCTAGGAACATACTGCAACTCAACAGATACAAAGTATTGTATTAGCTTTTTGACTTGCAGGAGGTACTTACCTAGTTGCGCATCCTTTGTCTGAAATTCACCATTGACTTGACCGACCACTAACTGCGAATTGCTTTTCACTTGGATGTCTGAGATACTCATTTCCTTTGCCAAAGTCAGACCTGCTACCAGGGCTTCATATTCGGCCTGGTTATTGCTCGCCTTAAAATCGAACTTCAAGGATTGTTCTATCAGGACTCCCCATGTTCCTTCTAGTACTATTCTTGCTCCGCTGCCTTTTAAATTGGATGCCCCATCAACAGATAACACCCAAATCTGCCTGTTTGGGTTCACGATCGTTTTCTCCTGAGTAGAGAGCTCGGCTTAAAAATCTGATAGAACCTGTGCCTTGATATGCCCCCTGGGTTGGTAGTCGATGTCGAATTTTGACAATTCAACGGACCATCGCACCATCCGACCCGCGAGGTCTAACTTCTGCAACACCTGCTTGATGGGTTGATCTATTTTAACGATGATGCTAAAGCTTTGGAAATATTGACGTAATCTCCTTGCCGAGGTGATGACGGCCAGGGCTAGCTTTTCAATATTTTGGTACCTTTTCTCAGGACCTTGTAACACTCTACTTACAAAATAGACTGGTTTTTGCTCCTCACCTAGTTCCTGCACCAAAGCCGTACTGACAACATTATTGTTAACTGATAAATAAAGTAGTAGAGGAAGACCTGAGCTCGGCTTGACTAAGAGGGGTGGTTGAGATAAGAATCCTTTTAATTCTCGGAAAGTTGCCTCGCATTCATCGGACCATATGAACTTGTCATTTTTCCTCAAACACTTGAAGAATGGCAATGCGCGTTCTCCGGACTTGGACAGGAATCGAGACAGGGCTGCCATCCGACCAGTGAGTTGTTGTACCTCCTTCACAGTGGCCGAACTTCTCATGTTCATTATGGCTTCGCATTTATCCGGCTTGGCTTCTATTCCTCTTTAAGTAAGCATGAAACCTAAGAATTTACCTGACTGGACTCCAAAGGCGCATTTCTGCGGATTCAACCTCATCTGATATCTCCTAACTTCCGCAAGTACCTCCTTCAGGTCGTTCAAGTGTTCGATTTCCGAAGCCGACTTAATAATCATGTCGTTTATGTACACTTCCAGATTCCGGCCAATCTGGTTGGTAAAAACCTTGTCCATCAACCTCTGGTAAGTTGCTCCTGCATTCTTCAGTCCGAAAGGCATTACTTTATAGCAGTAATTGGACTGCCCTGTCATGAAAGCAGTTCGATCCTCGTCCAGAGAGTGCATCCTGATCTGATTGTATCCCGAGTATGCATCCATCAGGGTGAGGATTTTGTGTCCTGTTCCATCTACAAGTCGATCTATGTTAGGCAGCGGGTAGGGGTCCTTTAGGCAAGCTTTGTTGAGGTCGGTGTAGTCTGTGAACATTCGCCACTTTCCATTTGCTTTCTTGACCAGGACCACATTAGCAAGCCACGTCGGGTAGGTGACCTCTCAAATGAACCTGACCTCTTTTAGCTTCTGAGTCTCAACTGCTACAACTCTACGTCTTTCCTCGCCGAGCTTTCTTTGTCTTTGCGCCACTGGTTTGGCCTTTGGATCTATTGCCAATTTGTGACAAAGGAAATCGGGGTTGATTCCTGGCATGTCAGAGGCTTTCCACGCAAAGAGGTCTGCATTACTCCTTAGGAACTTCACCAGCTCCTCCCTCAGGTCTCCCGTCAACTTTGAGCTAATCTTCGTTATCTGCTCCGCCTGTTCGCCTATCTGGATCTCCTCCAGTTCTTCTGTTGGTTGTGGTCTCCTCTCGAAGAAGTCTTCCCGAGGGTCGAGCTCTGCAAAAAAGACCTTGTGGTTCTCTGCCGAATCCTTCTCTTTGGCTTGTGGTATTGGCCAATTCTTTCTTCTGACTTTCAAGCTATCCCGGTAACACCTTCTTGCTGCTTCCTGATCTGCTTTTACCATCCCTACCTCTCCATTCGGTAATGGGTACTTCATGGTGAAGTGAATTGTCGAAACTACTGCACCCAAGGTGTTTAGGGCCGATCTCCCGATGATGATGTTGTAAGAAGACGGTGCGTTAATCACCAAGTATTTGATGGGGATTGACTTTTCGCTTCCTCCTCCACCAAAAGTGGTCATCAACTCTAAGTAACCTCTGACTTCCACTGAATCTCCTGCAAATCCCATCAAAGATTCTGCAAAAGGTGACAAACATTCCTTGGGGAGTTGTAATTTTTCAAAAGCACTCCAGTATAAAACGTCAGCTGAACTTCCCTGGTCGATCAGTACTCTCTGAACTTGGTACTTGGCCATTAACACGTCTATCACCATGGGATCATCCTGATGTGGCTGGATTCCTTGAAAATCCTCATTTGTAAATGCTATCACGGGGTGGTAGTTCCCTTGCGCATGCAAATCGATTTGTATGGTCATCACCTGCCTGGCGTACCTCCTTCTGGCCGAGTTGGTTTCTCCACCCCCGGTAAACCCACCAGCGATAGTAGTTACCACTCCTCTAACTTCCTCTTTACCTCTTCCCTCCTTGTGTCGATCATCTTTGCGCCTCTTCAACCCCGAACCTTCCTCGTCTCTTCTCCGGTCTTTATCTCCCCTATCTCTCCTTTTCTCGACGTATCTCCCTAAATAGCCCTCCTTGATGAGTCTTTCGATCCTGTTCATCAATGTCCAGCAATTCTCTGTGTCATGCCCTTTTGCTCGATGGTAGTCAAACCATTTGCTCATATCCAGCCCCTTGGGCCCCTCTGCCTGTGGTGGTAACCTGATGAGGTCGGACTGATACACCTCCTTCAGAATCCGGGCTCTGGTCGTATTTAGGGGCATCATTGCTGATAACCCGTAATTTCCTGTAGGTTCTGGACGTTGATGGTCGGCCCAATCTGTCTTGGCTGAGAAATTTTTTCCTCGGTGATCGTAACCCCTTTTCGTCCGTCCGTGCTGCTGGTATGCATGTCCCTGCTCCTTACCGATTTTTAAAATACCCGTGCCTTCGTTATTCGACCTTTCTCTTTTCTCCGCGTTGCTCTCCTCACCCTTGATGTAACAGTCTGCTCTATTCCTGATCTCTTGCATGGATTGTGCCGGTCTCTGCGCCAGAGATTCGTTAAACGGTCCGGGCTGTAGCCTCTCCTCGAAAGCTGATACCAAGAGCTCTGGATTAGGGTTTATGACCAGCAGAGAAGCGTCATTGAATCGCCCGAGGTAGTCTCGCAGGGATTCATCCGCTCGTTGCCGAATGCTGAAGAGCTTCCCAGAAGTCATCATCCTCGACCTTCGGGCAGAGAACTGAGCCAGGAATTTCTTGATCAGGTCCGTGATGCCGGATATGGAAAGAGGGTGTAGATGTGAGAACCAAATCAAAGGGGCTCCTGATAACGTCCCCGAGAACAGCTTGCACTGGATCGCATCTTCTATAACTCTCTTCAACATCTGTGTTTTAAAAGCTGTCACATGTGCCTGAGGATCGGTGGTTCCATCATAATCCTTTAAAGGGGGCTCTCTGAAGTCGGAAGGATGGGGAGTCTCCGCAATCTACGCAGAAAACGGGTGAAATTCCCCTGTGTCTGTTTCTGGTAACTCCTCCTCGGTTCGTCCCCTTCTTAGGGTAGTGACCTGTGTCTGCAGCGTCTAGTTTTGTTCTTGAAGGGACTGGTTCTGCTCCTGTAACTGGTCCATTCTTCGCATAATCCGTTGTAATACTGGATTGTCAGTTTCTGAAGTGGTCTCCGAAGTCTCCTCTCCGTTCCCGGCGTGCCCATCAGCTCTACCGGTGTTCCGTCGTGTCACCATTGTGCGTTGTAAAGGAAAGAGTGGTCGGCAGGAAGAGTTTTACCGCCGCCCCACGGTGGGCGCCAATGTTCTCAGCAAGAATATTCCGAGCTAACTTCAATGCAGTTACCTCGTCTCCTTATTGTCTAATGTGAACCTGCCTTTACTCCTAGCCTCTTCGCCCTTTTATAGCCTGCCTTTCGAACCACCTCCGCCCATGTTCGTCCTTTACCCCGCACTCTCCTCGCCCACTACTCCTTATTTCCTTTCGTGCAACTTGGGGGGCAAGGCAAAGGATATGGGCCGAGGACTGGGCTTAGTTCCCGGCCCAATATTCAGGATAGTACAGATATTAAATATAAAAGGGTTTTATTTTAATATTATAACCAAATATTAAAAGCCTATTGGGTCACATGCATACAACAAGCCACTAGGAAATGATAATAATTCTAATTAAATTAAATTAGAATTATTACATAATGGGTCAGGCCCATAAGTGTGAGGGTTAAGTGAGTGAGGGGGTAAAACCCTAGCCACCACTCTATAAATAGAGCATAAGATGCACTACCCCATATACATGAGCAATCGCTTCTTACTTTCTAAGGCTACTAGCATAGCTGAGGAGGGTTTCCTAGTTCGGCTGTTGGCGTGGATACCAATAGAGACGTGGCTACACTTGCCTCATTTATAATCCTAATAAGGTACGACATTTCGTTTCAATACCTTTTATGCCTTCATTCGTGTTTTCACAAAACGATTATAACAAAGGAGGGTATCCATTTATTTCTGCTGCACCCTGACCACATGCTTGATTCCCTTCAATCTGAACTACATGGTAACTCTGATAACATGCATAAACTGCATTTCCCGGCAGTGCGGAGTTTTATCACTAACTCTAGGCTAAACCTGAGCTCAGACTACAAGAAACGTCTTCCTTGGGGACGTATCCCGCCATTATTCTGGACCGAAGTCAAGTTTTAATGCATGAATCTCTGGGCCGAAGCAAAACTTTGGGTCGAAGCCAAATCTCTGGGCTCCAGAGGGCCTCAATGCGGTTAGTACTCGAATCTCGACTACGACCATCCATTCCGGGCCCATGCCTGAGTTGGAGTATTAACAACTTGAGCTTTTCCACTCCCTACGGTGAATTATTCTTCGAAGAGAACCCTCCGTGCCTGACCTAAAGGTCTAGGGACTCAGCCCCTGGATCCTCTGATAATCTGTATAATCTGTTGGTCTTAAGAGGCGTCAGCGGAGTTAATACTCGAATCCCGACTACGACCACTACTTCATGAGCCATGTCTTGATAAGAGTATAAACAAACCGAACTTCTCCACCCCCTAAGGTGAATTATACTCCAAGGAGAACCTCCCTTAACCGAATCCAAAGCCTACTGGGACTCGGCCCTGGACCCATGTGGAATTAACTGTGTCTTTTAGATAATGCAGATGCATGAGAAATAAAACATAGCACAATACATTAATAACATAACTCTTGCTGGAACCAAACACTCTCTTAGAATCCATGTATACATCAATAGCTTACAAATTCATCATGGAATTTCAATGATCACCAGTAAAATCAACCAATAATAGTCATTCCCACAAAATCCCAAAATCCCAAATTGCTTTAACCTAGGGTTTCACATACAACCCATAATCACCCCAAGGCATGCATATCATATAATTCCAACCATAAATCAACATCCACAAACTAAAAAGGGAAGACGAATAGGAGAATAGGGGTCATAATAGAAGCATATACATGATGGAGTGGAGGTGTGTGGGCTTTACTTACCTCAAAGGAAGCTCAAAAAGAAGAGGAATAAAGTTGGTGAAGGTTGGGGGTGGATATCCTTAGCTTTGATCTCCTTCCTTCAAGCTTCCTTGGAGTTCCTCTCTCTAGAAGTTTCTCCCTCTCTCTCCAAAATGAAGAAGAACTGGTAGAAAAATGAGGAAAAACCCTAAGAACGCGTTTTTATAAAGCTGGATTCGTGTTCTCGCTTGGGCGAGCCTTTTTATACCTTTCCGGTGCGAGAAAACCAGAAAAATTCCCCCTGTTTCTGCTGATATTCTCTCTCAAGCGTCAGAATTCTCGCTTGAGCGAGAATACGCCTGGTTGGATGTGCAAAATAGATCGGAACCCTATCGTATAATATATCAAACTGAAGCCTCGGATCTTATATTTCTAATACAAGTGGAATCACCTCAATTGGACACCCATAACTCTAGATATTTTCGAATTAGTGTACCAAGGTCATTAGGCTTGAAACCCAAAATGAAGCAACAACCTTGGTTGAAGCCTAACGGGGCAAGCTTTACATGAGTCATGTTATAACTCATCAATTGACTCCAAGAAGGCCAACGTTAAGGGTTCTAAGTGTCCATGAGACCATGCTCCTCTATTCCATTGTTCCTTTCCATAAATTCACCTTCTACCTCGGTTCCTTTAAAACTCATAACTCTGAATCAATTCCTTAACTCTCATTTAATATCATACATTTCCAACTTAGTTCTTCTTCCTCTAATATCCTTTCCTCATTCTTAAATCGTTGTAATCCTCTTAGATAATTTATCAAATTCCTATCTAAATTCATATTCAAATCTCCAACATCTCATACCACTTCCAACTCCCTGCTACTTGGTCGGAACCGCAGCCTAAATCTCTCACTATAGTTTCTATGCCCTAATTTTAGGATGTTACAATCGAGGAATCGAGGCAGTTGATGTGGTATTGGGGAAAGAGGGGTATGAACATATAGGATTTTGGCATTTTTTAAACTTTAATTATTAAGTAAAATTCCTTTTATAATTAAGAAAACATGACAACTCAGCATCCCAATCCGAACTGACCCAATAATGATCGGGTTGGTTTAGTTCGAGTACCTTTTAAAATTTCCTAAAACTGACCTAAATCAAACCATTACATTTTAATCAGTTTGGACTCATTTTCCCCTAAACCCGACCTAATCCAAACGGACTACACCCATAGGAAAATGCAGGTTGCTAGTGTTGCAATTCATTTGAACACTATCATAAGAGAATTATGTCATAAGGAAGTCGCAAGTAGCGAATCTAAAAGAGACCCAAGTTCCAGTATATAAAAGGCCAAAAAAATTATAAAATGGAAACATGATCTTTAAACATTGCAAACCTTGACTAGGAAGCTGCAATGGGGCTAAAATGACAAATGATGGCATTGATGGTTGGTTTACGGCTGGTGGAAATGAGCTCCAATGGTTGGTTAAGGACGAGGAATGATCGAGCTTTCATCTCATATTCCTCCAAACCCTCTTGCCCATAACATAAACTACATGTTGGGTTAGATTTAATATAATCGCACGACTTCCAAAAATTAAATCTATTGCAAAAATCCATACACAACTAAAATGGCAATGATAGAATGGAGCAATCTATGGTGAAGAAACACATGTTGGCAAACTATGAGCTAGAATCTGAAATGGGCAATTTTGAAGATACAAGGGTGGATTCAACTTCATCGCCATTGGTGACAAAGACCAAGGAGAGAATGCAAGGAAAAAGCTTCATGGTTTAAAGTGCGACATGGTTTTCGTTGGCAGAAAGAATAAGTGTCATTTACACTAGGTTTTCTTGCAATCTCAATCAACTTCGTTGAGGTCCTTCACCATGTCGATCATATGACTATTCCTTTTTCCTGCTATGAACACCACACATGCCCATCTCATTTCAAACAATTTAAGGTTTAAGGCCTTCCAACAATTATGAAAAAAATGATGTGTTTGCAAATTTAACAAAATTGTTGCACTTAACATACCTTCAAAAGCAGGTAAAATCATCATTTTCCACGGTACATCACTTGTAATGTTATTCCACCATAGCTTTAGCCAAAAATACCATATATAAAACAAAAGAGATATTCATTCATTCCCATAAATCACACACAAAAGATATTATGTGATCGATCCATGTGTATATATAATTATTTGTAAATAATTCATGCTCATAATGACATGGTGAGTAAGTACTATTTAGCAATACTAACATTTTAGAAAAGTTAAATTAGTCAAACTGCAACATCGTTTGCCTATAGCACGTGCCACACTAGCATGTGTTGGTTCAAGTAGAATGTGTTTGGATCCCTTAAGCACGTACTCATGGGTTCAATCCTTGAATTCATGTGTATGAAAAAAAATATTGTTAAAAGGGATCATCGTTTTGCGCCTAATAGTACTTGGGAAATCAATCTCTCGCCTATTGCCTACCAAGTGGAAGGATACTCTATGAAAAAAAGTAGTAGCAACTATCATGTTGTCGTCTTATTTTCATGGATAGGTGATAAGGGGAAAAAACTTTGATACTTGAAAAGTGCAAATACTCATACATATATAATTGAAAATGACATAAATTAAGCCTTGGCAAAAAATTTTAGGACCAAATCCAAGAGCTATTTTATCCGGAGCAAGTAATAAAAAGGGACATTTTTTTTCAAATTAGGTTATACTAATATTTCAACAATTCGTGCAATGCACGAGATAACTTGTTTATTCTATTGATACTTCAGATAACTAAAAAAAATTAAGTATAAAAATATAATATGTATGTTTTGAATTTTAAACAAAAATATACAAAAAATAAAAAGAATATCTGATAAAAACATGCACTATATGTTTGAGTTAATGTTTTAAAACTAAAAAAAGAAAAGATAAGAAAAAATTCTTTAAAGTTACACAAGTTTTTACTTGTATATATTAGATTCCTTTTTCTCCCTTAATATTGCTTCAGTTATTTTGTTTTTTTTATCAAAGTTCTTTTGTTCAAATTTTTCTTATGCACTTGACAACTAAAAGGGGAAGAGGAACGACATGAATCTCTTCATTTGTCTAGTTTTGTTTGGGACATGAATCTTTTCACTTCTCCCTCGCCCTAGCTAGTTAATCAATGATTCCTTAAAAAGAGTAAAACATGTTCTTATAAAATAAGTGAGTTTTGATTTTGATTCTTATAACTTTTTGTTTTTTATTTTCATTCTCCCAAAAATCTAAAATTTTGAAAATAAACACCTTTATTGGTGTTGTGGCAAGCTAAAATTTGTGACATAGGCATTAGTATGCATTATGTGTTAACTTTTTGGTTTGCCATTCCACCCCACAAGAACATTTTTCAAAAATTTAAATTTTGAAAGAATGAAGATGAAATAAAAAAATTATAAGAACCAATATAAAAACTCATTTATTTTATAGGTATCAAAAAGATATTTTGCCCAACCCTAAACCCTTAAACCCTAAATAAAATACATATAATACAACTATATGAATCTTCAATGAAGTTTGTGGCAAAAAAATCATAACTTAATAAGTATATATTGTCAAAGTAAAAAAGTTTTACATTGTCATTTACTGATGTGTTATATTATTTACTGAATATGAAATGTCATGTGTGATGTGTGTTTAAATTGTCTTTGAATTCATGCTTTAGTTTAGACCATTTGCATACATTATTACATTCTTTGGTTTATTTTATCATGCATTGTCTTTGTTTTAGATTACACGTCTGGTTTTCTTATTTTTCCTGGTAAGTGAGTGTTTTAGATGCATGAATCATGTTTTGGAAAGAAGATGAAAGGGCAAGTATCAATTTGGAAACAAATGGAATGAGAAAATGTAAGAAAGAATATTCCATAACTCATTTGTGGATCATCCCATACTTGTGGAAATATTTCAGAGTGGAGATTTGAAGTCAAAGAAAGCCACAGGCAGGTTGTGGATCGATCCATGCCTGCAGAATAAGGAAATTTAAGTCAGAGAGATCCACATGCAGGTCGTGGATCGATCCATGCCTGTGGAAACGCTCTAGAAGTACAAAATTTAAGCCATAATGAACCACAGACAGGTTGTGGATTATTCCATGCCCGTAGTTCGACCAAATACGCTTTATTTTGTATTTTTAAGTGGGCTTGGCCCAAATTAAAAGGGAGACATTTAAAATGAAGAAAAAAATGATGTTTTTGAGGGAGAATCAGAAGGGATAGATAGGCTTTTGTAGAATATGGTTGGTCAGCTGAGAAGAAAGCCAATACCGAGAGGTGGAGGCTACCTTCATGCAACAACTGCTTCACCAATCTTTGGTTTTATCTTTTACATTATGCATAGCTAATTCTTCTTTAGTTAGAGGATTGATGTAGTATTTTGAATTACATGTTCTGAATTTTTTTTATTGATGTTAAGTAATTCTAATTATCTTAGTGTTTTATCTTTTTTTTTTTAATTGTCCATTGGTGAATGGTTATTCTATGAGCAATTTCACAATTGGGAAATTGGAGATTTTTGCAATTAGAGATAGAGCAAATTAAGTTCTGTCACAATTGGGAAATTGGGCATGCTTAATTAGTTTTCATATGAGATGATAATTGTTCTTCATAGTTCAATTGAAATTCATAATTTTCCTAAGTAATTGCGGATTAGGGTATGAACCTATAAAGAAAAATACGAAATCAATTCTCTAACATCTTTATAGTAATTGAATTTCCTTATTAATTTTAGTTATCTTTAAATTTCGTTAATTTTATAATTTAACGTTGTTATTCTCTTTTTTAATTTTCAAACTTAATGTAAATTAGTAAACCGGTATTTAACAATTTCAATCCCTAAGGTTGATATTTTATTACTACAGTAAAATTGGTACACTTGCCAAACGTACAACAAGTTTTTGGTGTCGTTGCCGTGAATTGAATTTTTTTTTTTGTTGATATTAGTGAGATAATAAAGTTGAGAATTGAGTTGTAGAGTTTAGATAGTAAACAGTGTTATGTTTTTATTTTTTAGTTACTTTAGAATTTTTGTTTCTTATTATTTTGTGTTACTTGTCACTAATATTTTTTCTTTATTTTAATTGTTTATGTGAGGTACTATTGCCCCAAAAGATTTGCTTTTTGATCCATAAATTGAACAAAATTCTAGAAAGAATAGAAGTAGTGCAAGAAGAAGAAAAAGAGAAAGAGAAAGAGCAAGACAAGCACCGACTAACCAACAAGAGAAAAAGAGTCAAGAAGGGTAGTCAGTTCAAGAAGAGCAAAAATTGTAACATCCCAAATTTTATTAAATAAAATAAAATTAATAAAAGTATAGAAATAAATAAATAATAATATTAGTGAGATTAGTATATTTTATGAGTAAGGTTATTTAATAAATAATAAGAATAATAAATAGGATGAGTGGGTTGAGGGTGGGCCTAGCCCAATTAAGTATTTATTTAAGGAGGGGTCCTCAGTTCACCCTAATTGTTATTTTTCAAAACGTCAGAGAGCGAAACGCCAAGGAGGGGAGAAACGACGTCCCAAGAAGGGGTTGCTGCAGAATAATCATTGAGAATCAAGAATTGTTGCGGTTCGATCTTCACTTCAAGGTACGGTGGGGAAGAGGGTGCTGCTTGTATGTGCATGTGGGGGTGCTTGGGTAGTGATTTAAGACTTTGAATTCGAATTGATTAATGATTATATTGAGTATGGATGATGAAAACCTGTGATTATTGATTAGTTCTATGAATCTTGATGAGTTCTTGAATGAGATTGAAGAGGATAGCGAAAATAGAGAAAGGGGTAAATAAGGGTTTGATGATTTGGGGTTTTGATGGGTTAACTGTATAATCTGTGTAAAGATTGTTGTTTTTGCTGAGTTTAATCGATATAAGCGAATATGATTGAAATATAAACAATGAGGATTGAGTAGGGATTTAAGAAGGGGAGAAAAAGGGGTAAAACGTGGAACAATCTCGTTCTACGTAACTTGCGCTGCAACTTGCGCTGCAGCGCAAGTTGAAGCGTGGCCCTCTGGAATCTGCGCTGCAGGTTGCGCTGCAGCGCAGGTTGAAGCGCAACTCGCAGATTTTTGTTTTTGATGTGATTTTGATGAGTTCTTTTCGGAGTGAGAATGATTTTTCCTTAATATATGGAATTGAGATTGATATGTACTTAATACAAATGTTATTTTGTGGAATTGATGATATTAAGTGGAAAGTTTAAAGGGTATTGATTGTGGTATGAGTATATGACATATCCTTGATGATAGATGTTTATACTATTGCGATGTATGATGATGATGCTTGATGATGCTTATGATATTTTATGATGATGATGAATAATGATGTTTATGACGAATTATGATGAGGATGTTTATGATGATGTTTTGATAATAATGATGATGATGATGATGATTGATGCTTATATGATTATGACTATGATGATGATGATTAATGATGCTTATATGATTATGACTATGATGATGATGATTAATGATGCTTATGTGATGATGATTATGATGCTTATGTGATGATGATAATGGTGATGATTATGATGCTTATATGATGATGATAATGATGCTGATGAATATGATGTTATATGATGATGTTTAAACGATGGTGATGATAACGATGATTGATGATGTGTGTTATAATGATGATGATATATTAATGCGTTGAGCATAAGAGCTATGTGAAAATGATGATGTAATGATGCATTAAGCATTTGAGGTGTGTTATGATGACGATTATGCATTGAGCATATGAGATGTAGTGTGATGATGATTATGCATTGAGCATATGAGATGTAGTGTGATAATGATTATGCATTGAGCATATGAGGTGTTGTACTTGAGATTCATTGGCCTAGAGAGGGGCGGAGTGCAACTCAGGGAGGTGTGGTACTTGAGATGCACAAGCCCGGTGAGGGGTGGAGTGTAACTCAGGGAGGTGATTGTACTTTTATGATGATGACGATTGATGGTGATTTTGTAACGATGATGATGATAATGATGTATTTAACTTCATGATGTTGACTATGCCGTGAGCATATGAGATGGGGTACTTGAGATGCACAAGCCCAGAGAGGGGTGAAGTGCAACTCAGGGAGTTGAACTGCGCGGACCCATTAGAGGGGGGTGCAGAGATGTGGTGCTTGGGATGCACAAGCCTAGAGTGGGGTGAAGTGCAACTCAGGGAGGTGAACTGTACAAACCTAAATAGGGGCAAGGTGCAGAAACCATGGTGGGGGACATTCGTGCACAAACCTAGAGTGGGGTGAGGTGCAACTTACCGACCTAAATAGGGGCGCAACGGTAGGGCTTAACACGTGGGGCGGATGTCTCTGTACAAGCCCAGAGGGGGGCGACGTACAACTTACCGGCCTGTGTGGTGTTTAACGGTAGGGTCATCATCGGTAACAACTAAGGGGATTGACGAGGTGCGCCATTGTGTAGAGTTCCAAGTCATGATCCTTGGGATGAGGTTGATGATGTTTTGATGTGCATGATGATAGATGAATATACATTGTATTTAATGATGATGACGAATTATATTATGACGTTATGAGAATTATTGATGATATGAATAGTATGTGTTGAGTGTTGAGAATGTGCTTTGATAATTTGTGAAGTGTGATTTATATAACTGTGATGAGGTAATCTATTTAATGACAAAGGGATGTAATATGATATGAGTATGCAATTACTTGATGATAATGATGATTGTATGTGGGTGAGGATAGGGTAGCCTCCTATGTGTATGTATGAGTTGGTATTCTTTTCCTCACTGTTACACTGTGGTTAATTTTACAGGTGATGATGATGACACGACTGGTGTCGAGTATTGATTGAAGGGAGAGTCGCTCTGATACATGTGACATCAGGGCATATTTTTGGGGGTTTTATTTTATGTTTCTAGTCAGGAAAAGATTTTGTAAACTGTTTTGAGAGCCTTACATGGCCAGTAGTATAGGTTGATGTTGATTTCTTGAGATTCCGCTGCTTAAGTGTTTTGAAAATCGTTGACTGCTATTTCTATCTTATATGAGTTTACTTTTGAAATAAATGACGTTTTAAACGATGAGAAATGTGAACCTTTTTACCCGTTGTGGAATACTATTCTTTCTATATTTCGAATTATTAATCGTATAAGAGTAGGGGGTAGAAGGGTGTCACAAAAATCATCAATGGCGGAAGAACCTGGTAATGTGAGAAGGACCTTGCAAGACTATTCTATGCCAAATTCTAATTGCTACAGGGGGAGTATTGTGAGGCCTCCTATTCAGACCAATAACTTTGAAATTAAGCTTGCACTTTTACAAGTCATCCAACAAAATCAGTTTGAAGGTGCAACTTCAGAGGATCCAAATTCTCACCTGGAGAATTTTCTTGCAATTTGTGATATCTTGAAGATCAATAGAGCTACTGATGATGCAGTTCGCTTAAGGCTTTTTCCTTTCTCATTACGGGATAAAGCTAAGAGTTGGCTTCAGTCACAACCTCAAGGGAGTATTTCTACATGGGATGATTTGGCTGCTAAGTTTGTGAACAAATACTTTCCTCAATCCAAGTCAGCAAGAATGAGGAATGAGATTACTACTTTTGTGCAACAAGAGTCTGAGTCCTTATATGAGGCATGGGAAAGGTACAAAGAGTTACTTAGGGAAAGTCCTTGTCATGCTTTACTAGACTAGCTACAGGTACAAATTTTCTATAATGGCCTTTCACCCCCTTTTAAGGCAATTCTGGATGTATCTAGTGGAGGCTCATTTAATTTGAATACACTAGAGGAAGCCATGGAGACTCTTGAATTAATGGCGAACAATACAGTGAATATGCAGTTTGACCGCTAAAATAGGAAGGGTGGAGTATTAGAAGTTAATACTTTGGATGCTATTCTTGCTTATAACAAGCTTTTGACCCAACAACTTACTAATTTGACTCAATAATTGGGTAGTACGCAAGCTAAAGCGGTTAATACACCTTCCTTGGTATATGAATTTTGTGGAGGAACGCATCAAAATGGTGAATGGCAAGCCAATCAGCAAGAGGAACATGTTAATGCAGTGGGGCAACAACATAATCAAATTTCTAATAAATACAATTCAAGTTGGAGAAACCCACCAAATAGACCTTGGGGTGGTCAAGGACAATCTAATCAACCAAAGCCTCCCTATCAATATCAAGCACAATCTAGTAATCAAGGGAGCAAGATATCCGCTTTGGAGAGTGATTTAGAGAAGTTGTCCTTGCAAACCTCTACCTTTGTGGAGCAAACTTCCAACTTCATGAATGAGACTAGGACAAATTTTAAGAACCAAGAAGCTTCAATTAGAAATTTGGAAAATTAGATTGGTCAAATTTCAAGACAACTTTCTGAGAGATCTCCCGGTACATTTCCTAGTGACACCATTCCCAACCTAAGGGAACATTGCAAGGCAATTCAATTGAGGAGTGGAAAGGTGTTGAGGAGTGAGCAAAAGAGTGAAGTGGAAGGAGAAAAAAAGCAAGAAAGTGATGAATGATGATATAGTGGTGGTAGAAAAAGAAAAAAATGAAGAGAAAAATAGGGAGAAAAATTGTGAGAAAAATGAAAATGAGAAAAATTATGAGAAAAAGAATGAGGGAGATGTTGGTAAGGTGGGTGAAGATAAAGGGAAAGCTTTTATTCCTACTCTAAATGTTCCATTCCCTCAAAGGTTGAAGAAAAAAGAGTAAGAGAAGCAATTTGCAAGGTTCCTTGAGGTCTTCAAGAAGCTCCACATCAATATTCCTTTAACCGAGGCATTGCAGCAAATGCCAAGCTATGCCAAGGAAGCTTCAAGAAAAAGGAAGCTTCAAGAAGATGAAACCACCATGCTTACAAAGGAGTGTGGTGCAATAATTCAACAAAAATTGCCTCTTAAGTTGAAGGACCTAGGAAGCTTTGTAATCCCATGTGAGATTGAAAATTTGATGGTTGGTAAATCATTGTGTGACCTTGGAGCAAGCATCAATTTGATGTCTTTATCCATTTTTAAGAGGTTGGGTATTGGAGAAGTGAAACCTACTATGATATCTCTTCAATTGGTAGACCGCTCGGTGACTTATCCTTATGGAGTTGTGGATGATGTCAATTTATCTTCCCAGCTGACTTTGTGGTGCTCAATATGGAGGAAGATACTAAGGTCCCAATCATATTGGGAAGATCATTTTTAGCCATAGGGAGAGCATTGATAGATGTACAACAATGTGTTATGGAACCCAATAAATCACGTGGCAACATATCATTGGATAACAATATAACACTTTTTTACACTGACAAGGTATATCCGTTAAATCCAAAAACTCATTAAATGAATCTATAATTATATCCGTTAAATTTAATATAAATTTTCAATATTAAAATGCATCTTATAAATTAGCAAATTTTAACCTCAAGTATAAATTTTATCAAATGTTTTTCTTGGTTGTTGAATCTCGTTTATCAATTTAGTTAAAAAAACGAGATAAGAGTAGTGAAATTGGTTGTGTCTACGGTACTTTTACTATTGGGTCTTGTACGGGTACCAGAGCCTTTCAGAGTCATCAGATATAATATTATATCGAATGGTCGTGATTGATTACATGTTACCTATTGGGTTTGGAGTCTGAAAACATTGTGCATTTTTTATTTTCATCATTTAAATTCAACAGTGTCCTATATTTTACTATTTGCCCCCACTTTGATTCATCATCGTGATGGACTCGCTGGCGTTAATGGTATCTTGAATTGTATGAGCGCCATTGTTTTCCTTGAGTTAGCAAAGGACTAATGCATTTGGAAACCAATCCAAAGCAATCATGCCATCACTGAATCTTAAAATTCCACAAAGACAAAGTATTTCCAATAATGTTCAAAGTTCAAACCAATCCAAAGCAATCATGTCATCGCTGCAACACTTCCCTACATTCACATTCACCTACACCTATAGGCACAAATTCAGCTTCATACTCCTCTTTCTCTTCACCTTCATTCTCCTTTCGTTCCTTACTTTCAGAGAGACACAAACTCCCCACAAAGAGCAATTGGACTTAACATTGTTGGAACCTCCCCGAACCGGGTCAAAAGCTCGATCAAATCTTAGCAAGCCTCGCCACTTAAGTTCGTAAATGGGAGGAAAGAAAAATAAATTATAGAATTTCAGGAAAAATAATTTAAAATAATAATTTAGTGGCATCTTGTAAGGTGACCAGTTATAAGAGGTTAAAAGTGTTAGATGACCTATAGGTCTCATGCACTGTAGAAGCACCCAGTGAAATTTAGGGTGTTTTTATTTTATTTTGTTTTTAAATTTTGAAAATTATTTATAAAGTATTTTATAAAATCATATTTTGTAAATAAAATTATTTATTTATAATATTATTGCCTTAGAAACAAGAAAACTAAAAAATCAATTTTCTAAAACCTCTCATAAGTTTCAAAACTTTTATTTTTACACTTACTAAAATTGTTTTTAAAGACTATTGTCAAACTTTTTTTAAAAATTTTTTATATTTAAAAAATTAAAAACGGTAGAATACCCTAATTTCCACAAATCTTCTCTATCCCAAATTTTCCCTCGTCCCTATCTTTCACTTGCGGGGCTCCCAGAGAGGCCCCTCTACTACATCCTTAAGATGTGCCCCACACACCTACCCAAAAATAGAATGTTTCCTTTTCTTAGAAGCATTTATTTACACCTGCCCTAGTTTTGAACTCAGATATTTAAGACACGAACTACTCGCTGGTCATTACTCTCCTTTGCATTACCTGCTCTTACGATTTCTTAAATTGACAGACTCAAACAATGCAGACAAAACATTATTCATGTGGCATGTTAAAAAATTAATTGCAGAGACATGGACGTTTATGGCAAGTCAACAAACAATGATGCATTGGATTTACACAATCGAAGCTTGTCGCATTCAAAACAAATCCTATATAAATCAGGGAATTCCATTCATATACAAATGAAAAATAAGATAGAAGCACCAACAAGGAAAACAAGAAATGAAAATGCTAAACTAAAACAGGTGTTAGTCATGTTAGAATGTTCCTCCTTGGTCAACCCTTCCCACCAGTTATGATACATTTGATGGTCAACCCTTCCCATGGATGAAGTAATTATATAAATAAAACCTCTCCCAGCAGTGCAATGAACACCACTTGCTTCATACAGGAAACAAGGAAGCCCGGACTATTGCAACAACAACACCTCGTCCTCATTTTGTAACTCCTTCAGCCTTCTCTTGGCATACACTGTGATCAAGATGGTTGTAGCTACAGTTATGCAGAAGCCAAGAACATTGAGAATGATTTGAGGGGCAGACAGTGATTGCTTTTCATGTGAAGCATCAGCCAATGTCCGAATCAAAATTCCCCTGTAGCAATAGCCAAGGACACAATGAGTTCAATAGGCTCCAGATATTTTGCATCAGAAGTTTCTATCTTTGTAACCAAACCAACAATGGAAATATGGTAAGTCATGTCAAATGCAAAGATTAAAAAAGAACACAAAAGCATTCACTCATGTCAAGTAAAGATACATATTCAAAGCAAAAAGATTATAAATGCAATTTTTTTTCATAAGAAAATGCTCAGGAGGAGGGGAGAGGATATTGCCCTATTTCAAGGTCAGAGCATGCTAAAAGCCTTAGCAAAGGCTAATAATGGTACTTACAGATGACCTATCAATGAAAATTCACCAGCAGGAATCAGACCCCAGACTTTTTTGTTGACACTACATGATCTTACCAGTTGAACCAACTCTCCAGTTGAACCAACTCTCAATGGCTAGGACTTAAGTATTTGCATAGAGAGAATCAAACAATCTATAATGTTGTACTTATATTAGTTTTCCTCAACCATTGCCAAAATATGAAGGCAGAAAACAAAAATCTATAACACAACTCATACACTGCATTCTGAAATGATGTTCTTGCAGTCATGTTAGGTGGCTAAATAGTGAAAGCCAGTGTAGAGGAGGGGAACAGCCAAAAAGAATATTGCTATTTAAATTTTGGTTTGTGGAACTAGGTGAGAACTGAAGCTTCCACAGGTGAGCAATCAGGAACTTTTGTATTACTCCCACCATTATAATAGCAAGGTTGACTATTTAGTGGACAAAACTCAAGTGTATTGATTCATTTAAGAAGCCACATGTGCCATGCATGGAAACATATCAATCTCTTAGTCTGACCTCTATATGAAATCATAGAACAGTTTGCAATACAAAGCCCCGATGATAGATAGTATTCCTAATTAGGATCTACATGATAATAGAAACCCATGTGAACTAGAGATTCAACTGCTCCAAGAAAAACAGTACTCTACTTCATAGATAAATTGCCAACTCCCCAGTCCCCAACCAAATACATTCCTGATGGTCAAATTCAGGAGGATAAAAATTTAAAATGTGAGGAATGATATGAAGATGTTCACACATTAAATTGTACTTGTGTCAAGGAGAAATTATAAAATCAACTAACTTTGATGAC
The DNA here is from genome assembly GCA_026901365.1 of Sesbania bispinosa. Classification (NCBI taxonomy): domain Eukaryota; kingdom Viridiplantae; phylum Streptophyta; class Magnoliopsida; order Fabales; family Fabaceae; genus Sesbania; species Sesbania bispinosa. The sequence continues at coordinate 20,299 of QLOH01001038.1, forward strand.
CAAAAACAAATCCTTGAGTTCAGTTGGAACTTGGAAGCATAGATAAGGAAATTTTATAGATATATACAACCAGAAACCAAAAAGCAAAAAGCAATAGTCTCCCACCTCACAAATAAGGAAATAAATTTTGAAGGAATATCTCACTTATTTACTAATATATTAAAGATTCATCAATTCACCAAATCATTTCTAGATCTATCTTATGATGAATAAGCATGAGAGCAACATATTGCAACAAAGGGAAACATGAAAACATGGTAAAGCAAGATGAAGAGTTTGCATATCTTTCAATTATATATGTTATTAAAAACCATATAACATGTAACTGAAGCAATTTTTACCATATACGTAGGCATAGAGTAAACAATTGTCTTTTTTTGAAATAACTATATTCTGCTAAACATACTCAAGCTGGAGCCAAAGTGGTTCAAGCCAATTAATAACTTATATCCTCAGTATTGCATGGACATCCAAAACCAAAAGTAAGAAAAAAGTGATTACTTCACCTGTGTTTTTAGGTGTACATGACAAATTTCAAATGCAAAAATTAGGTTTTCGAGAAATAATCCACATAGGTATATAAATAACCAGATAAAATACAAACAAACTCCTAGTATAACTAAAAAATAAAAAGTGCATTGGAGAGAGAGATAAAGGGAAAGAAACCCTACGTATAGATTGCAACAAATATTTCTGGCACCATTCCTAATAATGATCCCACTATGTAAGGCCCATATTTGACATTTGTTGCCACAGCACAATAGTTGTAGATTATGTAAGGGAATGGAGAAATCCTGATTAAGGCAACTGCTCGAAACTGATGAAACCAGTTTCCTCCACCAGCAGATCTTAGAATAGAAGCTTTCTTTGGATACTTCTCTAACCAACCCTGCACAGACTCAAATGAAACATTGGAAGCTAATTAGTACAGGTGAAGCAAACACCTGCAGACAGAAACTAAAAACCAACTCAGACTGAAGACAAGGCATGTACTTCAATTTTATGATGGAAGATTGAGCCGATGAAAAAGGGGAGTGATACACCCACAGCTGCTGCAGATATTATTAGCAAGAACCCAAAGCCATAACCAAATGTCATTCCAGCCACCCACATAGAGGGTGTAGATGGCAAAAGCAGGGTTGGAAATAGAGCTACAGAAGCAAACACCAAAACAGTAAGCACTGGAGTACTGAAAGTCTGTGTCTCCCAATTTATTATTGGAATAACCTCCTGAAAATGAAAATTAAGGTATCCATGAGATAGCTGACAGAAAATTATAATTCAAAGCAGACATTTTAAACCATTAACTCATTTGAGTATAATGAATTGCATTTTGCAAGCAAACATTTGAATGTATGTTCCATTAACACATGATTCTGCAGCATTAAGAGTGAACATTTAAAACTCCTGAAACAGCAATAGTATCGGGTATCGGCAAAAGCGATGCATCATGTTCATTCTCAAAATCAAAACTTTACAAGGGAAAACAAGCCCCAAAACACAGAGCACAATCCAAATCCAATAATAGCCAGCAAGGAAAAAAGCACAAACCTTGTCTATGAAATAGGGTCCGACCCACTTGAGCACAACCACAGCCAAGAACCCCAGGCATAAAAACAACACCACCAATTTAACCCAATACCACAAAGCTGATCTTCTCGCCGGGGCAGAAGGCTCCTCCGCCGCAGCTGGCGGAGAACCCTCGTCGGGGCTGGGCCTTAATTTCACATAGTCCCCCTGGTTATCATCATCTTGGATTGTGAGTGTGAGGTCAGGGACCACCTCCCCTCTCCGACCACCACCGCCATCCTCATAATAAGTCATCGGAAAAAGCAAAAAAAAATAGAGATGAAACCCTAAATTGGTCGGCGACGCAAAATTCCGCAACCACCGGTAGCTACTAAAAAAGGATAAAAAAGATTTCTTTTTTATGAATGGTTGATCATGTTTGGTGAATAAGGTTTTATTTAAGTAATCGCTTTCAATCCCATCATCACCACCTGCAATGTGAGAACCGATTAAGGAATGAAGATAACGACGCTGGTGATGATGGGGAATGTGAAGCAAAGCAAACGAGAAGCGCGTCGATTAAGGGATGAAAAACGTTTGATTCGGAGAATGAGAGAAAGTACAATTAGGAAGCGCTTTTTTCCGTTTCGTTTATCTTGTTTGGGAACCCCGTCAGTGATTTAATCAAGCACAGTAATAGAGGATTTGTTAGAAACGACGCCGTTTTGTACTCGAACGCCACACGGCAAGCTAAAAAAACGTTGAGTGGAGCTTTGGAGTGACGGGTGTTGCAACGGCATGGATTACTTTGAAGTGAGGAGGCGTAACGTGATTGGTTGGTTTGCTTGTGACTCCTGCCTTCACCGTTACTGCAACGAGGATCTCACTCATTTTACATTTTTTAAATTGTGATTAATTATTAAATATTACTATTTTTTATTGTTGCTTGTTAATTAATTATTAATTAATCATTAAACAAGCTACTAAACTTCTGGTTTTGGCTAAGTTGTGCTGTTTTTTGTGTTTTTCTTTTCTTGTGTTTCTTTATCCTGAAGATATTAATATTTTTGGGAATGTTTGATGGATGGTGGCTTCTGCGGGAATTTTTTTGTGATGAAGGTGGGAGGAGAGGGACAGATAAGTGACACCCAAAACCGACGTTTCTGCAATGTCTGAGGTATATCCAATTGAAATTGGACACGTCATTGTGAGTGGCACCGAGTCACCGACTGGGAGCGCGGGGTGCTTCTTGGGTGGGAGTGGGTGGAATCAAGCACCGGAAGGAAGTGGTATAAGGCTTTCCTTGGAATAAGATATTCATTTCATTCAATCATTACAATGGCCCAAGTCCAAGTAGGATTTGGATTCTTCTTATTAACTTGAGAGAATTTGCTAATAAAAAACAAGGACATGAATTTGACTTAGAGGAATCTACAATTGTATATGATGGAACATACTAATTCTGTGATTTTATACACAAAATGATTTGTATGTGTTTTCATAGAAGGATTCTGCCTTGTTGGCAAATAAAATGAGAAATATAATGTTCATGTTCAAGAAGTCTTATTTTGAAGATAATAGGATGTGTTACTTGAAAACTAAATATTAATGCATCAATGACATATTTATAATTACAAGTTTAAAATGAATTGAATTCATATAATTTTGAATAGAAAAGTCATATGGTATTATCCTATTAGTTTTTTATCTTAAAATTTAATTAGTTTGTCTATAAATTTAAATTCAATTCAATATAATTTAAAATGGTTCGTATTAAGTTATTGTTAATTCTTTTTTTAAAAAAAATGCATTAAATAAATATTATATTATATAACAAATATAAAAATTCAAACACTTATATATATATAAATATATAAATCATGATTTGTAATATAACTTATATTGGTAAAAGTTTTTTCAATTTTTGACAAATGAAAAAAGTTATTCAATTGCATTGATCATTTTTATTTCAACTTATATTATTGAACATTTATACTTTAACAAACTATTTATGTTTACTAAAAAAATATTCTTTTAAGCACATGTGAAATGGCTTATTTATAAATAAATATTTTTTTGTAAGTTCTATGTGGATTCGGTAACATCTCAAGTTCTAGCCATCCCACAAAGGAATAAATATACAATACATCATAATCTAAACATCAAAGGTCTTAACAAATCAAAATAAACATACTCCTAAGCCCATCAGTAAAGGACATCAGAACTGCTCCCAAGCTCCCTACTCAAGGACCGGTGTGGGGAGGAACCTGTGCATCTAATACATAGTCCACACAATGTGCGGTGAGACATGTGTCTCAGTGAATATAACTATACAGCATGCAGTGTGGGTAAGGCAGACAAATGAAATGCAACGGGATAAGTACAACAATTCATAACATAATATGTCATCTTAAGCATAGACATGAATATGCATTACCTGCATTGCCCGACAGACAGGATCTTATCACTAGACTAGGGCTAGACCCAAGCTCAGACTACAAGGAACGTCTTCCTTGGGCATAACACCGCCAATTACCTGGGGGCCGAAACCCATGTTTTTAACTAGGGACCGGAGTCCGATTAACTGGGGATCAAAGTTCAATCTTGTTTAATTAAGGGTGAACTGCAGTCGAAGCCAAAACTGGGGCCGAAGCCAAATTCATTTTCTCATTATTAACTGGGGCCAAAGGCCATGAGTGAAATTCTTAACCACAGCTTAGTCCAAGAATCATACAATAATGTCAACATACAAGAACATATGGAAACCAAAACTTGGGGAAACCCCTTTTCATGCTCCTAATCCCATAACACAACCCAATATTCCAATACAAAGGGAAAGCACAACACAACAATCATTCATAAGAGTAAAAGAAAAAGGAAGGGCGGATAGGGGACATGGAAGAAGAATCACACCAAATGAGTGGTAGAGTGTATGAGTTATACTCACCTCAAGAGCTCAATGAAGGAGGGAAGAAGTTGAGGAAGGTTGGAGGGTGAAGTCCTTGGCTTTGATCTCCCTTCTTCAAGCTTTAATGGAGTCTCTCTCTTTCTCTTTAGAACTTATCTCTCTCTATCAAATGGTGGGTAAGGGAAATAAATGAGGGTCAAAGCTCTAACTTAGAGTTTTAAAAAAACAGGTATGCGAACTCTCACTCAAGCGAGGCCTTCTCTCTTGAGCGAGAAAGAAAGAAATCCTGGAAGAGTATTCTCGCTTGAGCGAGAACATTCTAGAGAGCAACTCTTGGAATTGCGCTCAAGCGAGAGAATTCTCGCTTGAGCGCGAGGGTTCCAGAGAGCAACCCTAGAATTTCCAAAGAATTGCGCTCAAGCGAGAGATCCTAGCTTGAGCTATCGCTTGAGCGACCAAACCAGAAACTTGTTTCCCCAACTTTTACCGATATGCTCGCTCAAGCAAGCCCCTCTCGCTTGAGCGAGAATATCAATACCAAAGATTCTCCCCCTTTTCTTATATGCTCGTTCAAGCGAGACCTTCTCGCTTGAGCGAGGACACCAAAATCTTATTTTTCCCACTTTGATCCTTAGTTCCTTTTCCCCCTAATTCCTTTTATAAAATATCTTCCCTTATTAATTTTATTTACAAAAAGAGTTATAATTTAGGATGTTACAATTTTCATAAATCAAATTTGTTGAGCCTCAAAAATATCATAAGTAAATTATGATGTTTCAAGACAATATAATTCCCAAGTTTTAATGACTAACAAATTTGGGTTAAAATAATTCATCTTAGATACATATATGTTTTAATGATTTATCTATGATTTCAGCAAGCCACTATGAACTTACAAAAAGACTTTGTGAAGTGTTTCAAACTGTCTGAGGTATCAAGCCTTCTGAAGGATCAACCTGTCTGAAGTGTTGAAGCCGTTTGAAGTGTTGAAGTTGTCTGAAGTCTCATTAATGACGTGGCACCTTTGCTGAAGTTTTGTGAAGACGTTTTCTGAGTCTCTGCTGCACGTACCTTTTCAAGCATATTTATGGCAAGGAACACAGAGGTCTTTCCTGGTGTTTATGGCAAGGAACGCAGCCTCTGCAACAACATTTGAAGAAGCTTTTTGGAAGACGCAACCTTGTTCTGTGTCAGAAAGGTCAGGACTCTCATAAGCATGTCTCACAACGGATTAAATAGCATTTAATGCTATCTCTAAACGGTGGTTTTTCAACGGACTGAGTCTGGGTATATATACCCCTCATGAAGACCATCTCTGCATATACATATAGAGAAGAACAGAGAAGGATTTCATATTCAAGAAAATCAAAGAGAAACAAATCGCTGCTAGTTTTTACTCTATAAAAACTCTCTGATAATATTCTTTGTACACACATTTGTATATCCTGAGAATACCTCAGTTATCTTTGTACATTGTATTTGTTTGAGCTTATAACTGGTTTAGTTTAAAAGCTTAAACTTATCTTTTCTCTGTAAAATCGTTCTTGAGCCTGGAGAGGCTTGTTGTCTAAAGAATACTTGTTTGTAAGAGCCTGGAGAGGCTTGGTGTCTAAAGAATACTTGGTTGTAGAGCCTGGAGAGGCTTGGCTGTAAAGAATACTTGTAATCTTTGTGAAAGATTAAGAGAAAATCCAAGTGCTAGTTGGCATTGGGACTGGACGTAGCTCACAGTGGTAGTGAGTGAACCAGGATAAATTCCTTGGCTAAGTTTTCTATCCCTTAACTCTTGTCAATTCGTTTATACTAATTTAAGGGAGTTGAAAAGCAATTCTAAATATTTTAAAAGCTAAGAAACCTTTTAAAATATATTTCCAGAAGTTGTCTTAAAAACTTCAGACAGTCCTCAAAAACCTGTCTGAAACAATTTTATACTTGTTTTGAAAAAGCTTTCAAAAATATTAAGAAACACTATTCAACCCCCCTTCTAGTGTTTCCCTGTGTTTCTACAAAATTAATAGGGGATGAGGTTTTTCAAAAAGGAATTAGAGAAAAGGGAACTAAGAGTGAAAAATGGGAGTTTAGGACTCTGATACTCTCGCTCAAGCGAGAAGGTCTCGCTTGATCGAGCATATTAATAAAAAGGGCGAAACGGTATTCTTTCATTTTTTTCTCAAGCGAGAAGGCTCTTTCTTGAACAAGGGATAGGGCTGTTTTGGGGGGCTCTCAGTGATTGAATTGCGCTCAGGCGCGCTTAGGCTCGCTCAAGCGCAATTCAGTCCCGAGTCAGGGGTTTACTCCCTGACATGTTGTCGCTCAAGCGAGGAGACTCTCGCTTGAGTGAGACAAAGTCAGAGAGGAGTGGGGATTTTTCCTGGAGAATAGCGCTCGAGCGAGAACGTGAATCTCCTAGGGAATATTTCCTCTTGCTTAAGCGATAAGGTCCTCTTGTTCAGCGAGAGTGCGCGAAACAACTTTTAATGTTGTTTCTGTTTTAGGGCTTCTCATTAATGATTTCCTTTCTTTTCCTAGAGAAAGAATTCCGAAGAGAGCGTTTGTGAGAGATAAGCACAAAGGAGCTTGGATTGAAGCCTTAAACCTCTAGAAGAGCTTGGAATTATCATTCTCCACCCCTCAACCATCCTATTTTCCTCCTACTCTTGAGGTGAGTGTGGTCACCCACTCACTTTCATCTTGCTTTCCCCTTTGTATGTTCACTATTCCTCTTTCCCTTTACTTATTCACTTTGTTTGTGGGTGTTATTGATTATTTCTAGGGCTAGTAAGTATTCCTTGATTTGGATGTGTTGGTGCCTTGAAACCCTAGAATATGTATAAGTTTGAGTTACAAATCTCTATGAAATAGCTATCACTGCATACCTTGCCATTCATATCCATAGATGTATGTATGTATGTATGTATGTATGTATGTATGTATGTATGGATGGATGGATGGATGGATGGATGGATGGATGGATGTATATATATATTGATCATACCTCCAAGTATTCATGGGCCAATGGGCAAGAAAGTATATATCACAGGGTCTCCGGACCATCATAGGCCTTCGGGCAGTTAATTATAAGAAGAACGATGTAACCACTTCGACCTCTCGGCCAAGGGGAACATGGGGGTCCTCAGACTAAAAATGAAAATAAAAATTATTCTTTGATTGATAATAAGACTTAATCATACCTTGGTCACATGGTTGAGCGCTCAATCACAGTCACAGATAGTGAACAGACCCCGGGTGTCGAGTAAAAACACATCTTTGTCACGTTGGCATAATTTCATAGTCTTTGTGTATTTGTTGCAACTGTGGAGTATATTTGATTGTTGCATCACATGTGCATGGTTTCCCCACACTGCATATTTTTACCATGCTCATTTGGACGCTAGTCTCACCCTATGTTGTGGGACATATATTCAGATGTGCAGGGTCCTCGTCCAGACGCTTGATCGGGAGATTCGAGCTATTGGTTGGGTCTTATGACGACCCAACTCTTTTGATGGACATTATTTTCTATTTTTATGGGATATGATAGTACATGTGGGGCCCTCAGGGATACCTTTATATGATTCCAGGACATATGTATTATCATATCCCATTATGACTACTTATTGAACATGTGTATTTGAGCATTTGTTGGCAATATATATATATATATATATATATTAGTTTGATGTATTGAATTTATGCTTAAATAAATGTTGGATTACCTAAGTATTGTTTGTATGTGTATGCTGATATCAATAATGTGCAAAATAATTTCACGAATTTGAAAATAGTGCTTCTAATAGGCATTATTTTTTAATAAAGAAATTAGGACGTTACAGATTCGATTGTCGATTTTCAAAATCAAATTCTCGATCCAAATCTAATGAAAATATTTAATCTTTCATATTTTTATTTATTTTATTTTCAATTTTGAATTTTTATTGGATTGAGTCAATTTATGAATGTCTATTTAAAATATTGAAGATGATAGCTTAGGAACCCAATTTTTAATTGTTGTGATTAGCAAATTGATGTGAGAGTCATTATCAGGACACTAATAATTAGCAAATAAATATCCCGATTTTAATTCTCTATTAAATATAGCTTATATATGTGAGATTTGTACTTAAATAGAGGTTTTATAAATTAAATGAAATTTTGTCACTTTTCTTATATGAGTGTATTTCACATGATTGTATATTCTAGAACTTGCCCATAACCATTTTGAAATGACTTATTATTGTTTGCATGTTTGAGAATAATAAAGACACTTTAGAAAAAAAATTTGAGGCCTCATAATTTTAAAAAAATATATATATTTACCCTTAGTTGTCCAAGTTTGAACTTAATGAAAAATTATTTTTCTTGGTACCCTTCTATTTAAATTTTGAAATTCTTTTGGTACCTTTAGGATTTAAATGGAGAAACTTAGATAGAAAATCTTATTAAGAATGCTCATTATATTAAATTAATATTTCTTGTTCATCTCTCTAAAAATATAAAAAGAGAGAGAGAGAATATTGTAAAAAAAAGAAGAAAAAAGTGAGAAAATCTAAAGAAAGAAAGAAAAAAGAAGAAGAGAAGAAACTGGTAATTATTGATCATATTTTTACTTGGTTCTTTATTGTTTGTTGCTTTGTTTATATTTTGAAGGGAGTTTATTAGGATACTCCTCTTTCTTTCTTTATACATAATGATTCCCTTGGCCCCATTACAACCTTGAAAAGTCCTTTAAACTCTAGCATGCATTCAAAATTTCTCTATTGTGGAGATTTGGTTTATGGTCAGCCCTATGGAAATGTATTTTCTTTGTGAAATAAGAGTGAATTGCCTATACCCTTAGGGCCCGTCTGGTGGACAAGATATGATAAGATAAGATAGACGAGTTAGATAGAAATAAGATAGGATAAGAACATGATAAGCTCTTATCATATCCTTTGTTTGATGCACACCAGGATAAGAAGACAAATAACATTATTTTATCTTATCATACATTTAAAATGGACAGATAATGATATGATAGGATATAAAAATATTAATATGACAAAATTATCCTTATTATAAATTTAAGTTCAGTTTTGTTGTAAATTAAATTTTAATTATTTGATTTTTCAATAAGTTTGCATGAATAAAAAATTATATATTTAATAAAAAATATTTAAATTTAATAAAAATGAATAAAATTAGTAAGAATAATATCAAAATTATCATAAAAAGAGGGGAGAGGAGAGAAAGAACAGAGTAGGGAGAATGAGAGTGGAGAGAGATGAGATAAGAGAAGGGAAGGGGGTGAGGAAGTTGAGAGAGAGGTGGGAGGATAGAAGAGATAGTGTAGAGAGAGGGGAGAAAGGAGAGAGGAGAGAGGGGAGAAGTGAGAGAAATATAGGGAGGAGAGAAGAGACATAGAGATATAGGGAGGAGAGAGAAAGAGAGTGGAGAGAAATGGGAAAGGGAGAAAGAGGAGAAAGGAGATAAGAGAGAGATACAGGATAAATGAGGAAGAAAAGGTTATATCATATCCTATCACTCCCAAACTGATATGAACCTTAAGGTTCGAAATTGTGGACCTTTAGAAATTTTTTGACTGAATAGCACCTTCTCTTGCAAACCAATATTTTCTTGAAAAATATTTTTCTTTTTCTTTTTTTTTTCGAATTTTTTTCTTTTCTTTTTCTTTTCTTTGATTGAATAACAAGATAATTGAATAAGAAGAAGATAAATTGTTCTTGATAAAAACTTCAATTCAACCTTTAACACTTGATACGTAAATCACATACATACAAGCTTCCACGCATAGAAAATAGATTTTTATCAATGAAGAAAGTAAAAGAGGAAGAAGAAGAAGAACGTAAAACAAAGATAAGTGGACGTCACACTTTCAAGGCTTGAAAGATAAGTCCTTGAGATCACACACACAAAGGCAATGAACCTTTTGATAAATCTCGACTCTTGACTAGCAAGAAACTTAGAGAAACACTCTCAAAGTAAAGGAAATTTTTTTGCATAAACATTCTTTTTTTCTTGCATGCATAAAGCATGACTTTTATAAGAATTACAAGGCACTAAAAGGTCATGCAACCAGCTAGGTTTACACGCCCCAAACAGCCCCAAAATACCTCTCATACATATCTCATGCAACCCTAATTACCTTACTATGAATTAAATAAAATAAGCTAATGAAACTCAACCTAAACAAGCTTAGTTGGCCGCATTTTCCAACCAGATTTCTTGGCACATGTGGCTGCATTATTTCATGAAATGTAACCACCAAACATGGATTAAAATGGCTCATGAATTAGCCAATATGTGGCCGCATGAAACAGCCCTCAATCTTCAAGTTTCCAATCAATTTTGTAACCTCCTCTTCATTGTTGGCTGCCCAATTGATTGCTTATTCATTCAGCCAATTACAACCACCATAAACCCTCTTTGATGACACATAATTCAGCCATGAAGTGCACATACTGGCCGCACAAAATAATGGGTTATGACTCAGCCATTTACTCACTTGTTGGCCGCAAAAATGAAGGCATATGACTCAACCTTTCATTCACATGTTTGGCCGCCCACCTTTGATTAGTTGGATGGTCTTCATGTAGCTTCAAAGAGGTTCAGATACATGCACCAGAAACAAATCTCCCTAACGGCTAGAAAAGACAAGGTTTTAATGCATTTAATCTACATCACAACCTTGTTTTGTAACCACCAGAATAGGAATTGTAACCACCAGAAAATTAAACCTTGTGTCTTGTAACTCCCTAAAGTTTATTAAAACAAATAAAACTAATTAAATCAGCAATTTTAAGGCTAAGTTGGCCGCCCCACATGGCCTCCTTCCATGCTAAATGATGGTTCTTCAACTGGTAGTTGCATTTAAATGCAACTGTCACCTCATTTAAAGCCATGTCACCATCTTCTTTATTCTTACCCGGTTGAGTTCACATCACAAACCCAATTCCCCATTAGGATAAAAATTACACTATGAGAAAATGATAGGATAAGCCACATGATGGAGTTATCTTATCCTATTGGTGAAACAAACACCTGATAAGTGATAGGATATGATAAAGTTATCATATCATGTCTCTTATCCTATCCACCAAACGGGTCCTTAAACACTTTTAGAGTAGGTGAGGTTAGTGATGTAACATCCCTGAAATTAGAATCTAGAAAAATACAGTGGGAGCCTTAGGCTGTGAATCTTGTGTAGAGAAGGAAATTAGAAGTAGAAAGAGAGTTTGAGGGGTTTAAGGGTAACTTGAGAGAAGATGTAGAGAATTTATTGAGAGCTATGAGTTTTAATGAGAATCTAGAAGGGAAACCGAGTAATAAGCCCAACACAACGGTAGATTTAACTTAGTAGGTATCACACCCTAAAGTTGAGAGGTTAGCAAGGTCATAGGGTGGGGAAGAGGGCTGAGGTGTAGAATTAGGGAATTAGATGGAGATGGAAAATGTAACGTCCTAATTTCTAAATTTAAGAATAATGTTCGTTGGAGACACTATTTTTCAAATTCCTGAAATTATTTTGCGCCTTTACCGATATCTTTACATACACAGTCATATAATGCTAAAGTAACTCCAACGATTACTTAAGCCCAAACATAATTAGTTTATACATTACAACTTTTCCAATCCAAATGCCATTTTCGTGGCTCAGAACACAATCATCCCTAAAGTACACACATTATATTCTAACTCTACATGGTACAACATATTTATATACATCAATTTCCCCTCCATGGGGCTCATAAAAAAAAATAACATGAGTGGAATAGTCCACTGAGGAACTCCAGGCTCTCCTTTCAAGCATCTGACTGGGCAAGCCTGTAAATCTAAAATGAACCCCACAACACGGGGTGAGACTAATGTCCCAGCGAGTAAAACCATGCAACCATACAGTGTGGGGAGGAAAGCATATGGGATGCAACATATAATACATAAACTACTCTAATCATATCACATTTCCACTCAATTTAAATAAAGCATAAATGCCATCTCAAATTAGATATGCTATGCATGACTTGCATTGCCCGACAGATGATGAAATTCTGGCAAGCGTACCAAAAGTTCAGCAGTATAATAGTAAGTATAAAGTATCGTATCCACAGGGAGCGGTTCACCTCGTAAGTTTTTAGTGATCGAATTGCCAAGTGAGCAACTTTTTAATAGAATAGTTGTTATGCGGAATGTAAATGGCAAGAAGAAAAACAAGCAATAAAATAGGGGAAGATAGATTTACTTGGAGTAGAATTGGACTTCGTTTCATCGCACCCCTTATGTATGTGAATCCCTTCTTTAATTATGAATTTATTAATAAAATACCTTAGAATTTGCCAATCATATTATCTGTAGGGCCCCTATGGTGTGGATATCCTTCAATCTTCAGGAAAAATCCCTAAATTACTATAACTGACCCTATCAATTAATCATGTTTTCCTATAGGGCACCTATGAAGGGGCTGTCACTCACCTAAACACTTCAATCTTAAGAACTCCCTATATTCCCATATGACTAAATGAGTACTTTTAGCAATCGGAGGTTAGGTTTCTTATTCATAGGCTCCCCTAAACTCTAATACTAGCCGGAACTTCTCATTCTGTATTATACTGATCACTAGCCTATAACTCCGGCGCACGCATGGAAGTTATGCATGAAGAAAAGCATAACAGTACCGATATATATAAAAACAGAGATTCATAATTAAATTATGAGAATTCACATACACTTGGGGATTGAATCCACTGCATCCAATCCAACTGGAAAGCTTAGCTACTCATGGTAGCCATTACAAACCAATGAAGAATCTGTCACCTTCTTCAATCCTTGTGTACCTATATTCTATTCTATGCCTCTCTCTCCTTGCTACTGTGATATGTACAAAAGGTCCTATTTATAGACTGGGAAAACCTAATCTAAATTTGGAAGAGATCAATCTGTAATTGCATTTTAAAAGTTGGTTCGCGTGCTGTGATTCACCTGCGCTGGGCGCAGGTGAAGCGTGTCTCTCTGGAAGCTGCACTTCACCTGCGCTAAGCACAGGTGAAGCGTGAAACACGTTGTAGCCTTTCTTCAATTCCTCATTTATCCACTTGATCTCTTTCTGATCTTGCCTTTGCTTGATTGGTTTTCCTTGTTTCCCTTTTCTGGCTTGATTTTGTATTTATTTGAGCTTGGATTCAAATTGGGGAAAGTTATCCACAGGATCCTTTGTTTAAATGGCTGCTGATCTTATCTTTATTTTGTCCCCATTCAAACTTCAAATCTGCAAATAATCTCCCCATTTAATGCTATCTTATTTACAAATTCAAATCTTCCATAAATCTACACAATTTAACAGATTTCTAATCAAAATAGCATCAAATTCAAATTCAAATTCAAACCAAATAATTACAATTATCACAATTATTCACAAAAAGGGATTATTTTGGAGCATAAGTTACTATTTTAGCCTTGATAAGTGTAATAAAAACATAGGAAAATATCATATAATTTACACTTATCAAATACCCCCCCCCCAACTTAACTTCTTGCTTGTCCTCAAGCAAGATACCTTTTGCAACCAAAAATCAATTCACCCTCATGTACAATTCTCATAAACAACTATAAGGAAAAATTTCCATCATCTCTTCACTAGGCATAAGTCACTTTCCAAATATCAGAAAAAATAAGAATTAAGAGATATTTACCAATCCTCAATCAGAACAGAACATAATCAACAGTCAAACTTTCTCAAAAGTAGCAATTAAAGCAATAAATTATAAACCAAGGAATTTCACTCATGCTCACGGGTAACTGTTTCCCTCAATGTTTTCACCACAGTTGAACAACTAAGATTGATAATCGTTTCTAGTTCCTAAATATGCTCATGGTCAATATGGATCAAAAGGTCTTTTCTTTGGTTGTATTGAGGCTGGGCTTATCAAGAAATCATGGTTTTTCTGGATGATCAATGAACATTAGGAATAGAGAGCATCTTTTGATGTTGCTTGACTTGGAACTTCTCTCCTTCCACCATCTCATTCTTGATTTGTCTCATTTTTGCAGGCCTCTTTATTTGTTTAAAATTGCACTCCCCCCAACTTATTCAATTTATTCACTTTTTCTTTTTGATTTTTGGGGGAGTGATTTTCTTTTTGCTTTCATGTACCTGCTCTTTGAATTTCTTGAATTTCGATTCACCAACCTTTTCTTCCCATTGTCTTTGCTTGCACCTTGCTCTCTATCCCAAATGTGTAAGAGACAGGATATAGATATCAATTATCACAATTATTCACAGAAAGGGATTATTTTGGGGCATAAGTTACTATTTTAGCCTTGATAAGTGTAATAAAAACATAGGAAAATATCATATAATTTACACTTATCAACAGAACGGGGTCATTTCATTGATTCTAAGGTTAGACCTAAGTTCAAACTACAAGGAACATCTTCCTTAGGGACATATCCCACCACTTATTCTGGACCGAAGTCATTATTTTGGATTGAAGTCAAGTTTTTATGCATGAATAACTAGGCCGAAGCCAATTATTCTAGGTCGAAGCCAAAACTCACAATCTGGGCCGAAGCCAATTATTCTAGGCCGAAACCAAACTCATTTTAGTCTTATTCTGGACCAAAGTCAAGCTTGATTGTGGCCGAGGCCAAATTCATTTTTCATGCTTCCAATATGCAACACTAACCAAGCCATATCCAATACAACTCATGGATGCTCAATCTAATGACAAGATAATAGAAAACTCTAACTATACAAGCCCTAATCATGTTTCTAAGGCATACACCCATACAATAAATCAATGAAATGACAATGATAAGGAATAAACCATCAAACAACCACATACAAGTTAATAAGAAATGAGAGGAGTGAATAGGGCTCATTGGGGAACATTCATACAAAAATGGGTGATAGTGTGTGAGTTATACTCACCCCAGGGGAGCTCAAAGAGAAGATGACAGTTGAGGAAGGTTGGGAGGTGGATTTCTTGACCTTGAGATCCTCTCTCCAAGCTTCTACGACACTTCCTCTCTCTAGAATCTCTCTCTCTAAAATGAAGGGGAAGGGAGATAGAACGAGGAAGAAACCCTAAAATTGTGTTTTTATAGTGTTCTACCCGCTCAGGCTCGCTCGGGCGGAACCTGAGAGTAGAAAGAAGAAAAACTGAGTCGCTCCCGCTCAGGTCTCGCTCGGCACTCGCTGAGCTGAATTTCGCCCAAACCTTTATGTTTTCTGTGCTCAGGCTGCGCTCGAGCTCAGCCTGGGCTGAATTTCACTCAATTCCTCTCTGTTTTCTGCGCTCAAGCTACGCTCGAGCTCAACCCGAGCTAGAAAACCAGATTGGAATTTCCCCCTGATTACTGATATCCTCGCTCAGGCATATTAGTCCCCCAAAACTTATTTTTACCCCTATTTGATTCTAACTCAATTCTCTTCCACTCAAACCTAATTCCTTTCCCTAAAACCTCCTTCTAACTTAGCTTTTCTCATCCAAATCTCTCCCCACTCTAACTTTTCCAAATCAAATCCTTGTTTCTAAAGCCTATTCCATTATTATTTTGACATACCTGATGGCTAGAACATGGAATGATGCACTTCTTCCTAACGATTTCCGATAACATAACTTCTCAACTTAGTTCATCTTCATCTAACCTCATTTTCTCATTCTTATACCTTTGTTATTGTTTCTGACTCCGGGTGTGGTTTCTTCTAAGTTCAGCCTATAGTTGTTTGACTTAATACTTGGTCATTCCTCCCAAAATCTCTTTAAACTTGAAACTCTTAGTTTATTTATCTCGTTCTTGTCTAAGTTCACCCTCTAATCCCCAATTTCTCCTCCCACCTCTAACCTTCTTCTCTTGGCCGGACTCATAGCCTAAGGCTTTCATTACATTTTCTAGGCCCTAATTATCGGGATGTTACATAAAGAATTACGTTTAGAGATTTGATGAATTTGAGCGGGGGAAAAAGGTTAGATTAAAGGAACCGAGTTAGAAAAGTATCTCTGTAAAAAGGAACTAGAAAAGAGGTTTTATAAGAGAAAATGGGAATTTAGGATTATGATATTCTTGAGAGCGCAACTCCTACGACGCATCAATTCGCTCACTAAAGCAAGCGAATTCTCGCTTGAGCGAGAATGCGCAGAAAAGGCTTTTTATGCGTGTTCAGATAGAGTTAGGATTGTTTTATCTCCCCTTAGTTTTAGAGAGAGAGTTCTAGAGAGAGGTAGAAGAAATGAAGAACAAGGAGCTTGGATTGAAGCCTCAAATCTGTAAAGGAGTCTTGGATCATCTCCCCAACCTCTCAATCCTCCTATTTCTCCTACTCTTGAGGTGAGTGTGGTCATCCACTCACTTTCATCTTGCTTGCCCTATTGTATGTCCCCTACTCTTCTCCCCCTTCTTTACCTTGATTGTGATTGTTATTGGTTGATTCTAGGGCTAGTGAGTATTTTCTTGAATAGTATGTATTGATATCTTGAAACCCTAGGTTATGCTTAGGTGTTTGAATTGCAAATCTCTAAGGAATAACTATGTGTGCATACCATGCCATTCATGCTCATAAACAAATATGTATTTACAAGCATTCATGGGCCTATGGCCAAGCAAGGAAATGACACAGGGTCTTCGGACTATCACAGGGTCTTTGGGCCATCACAAGCCTTTGGGCATTAATTTATAAGAAGAACGAGGTAACCACATCGAACTCTCGGCCAAGAGGGAGATGGGGGTCCTCAAGCTAAAAATGACAGTATGCATTGTTTATTCATTGATAATAAGACTTAATAATAGGTGGCCACGGACGACGGTCCTTGGTCACATGGTCAAGCGCTCAATCACAGTCACAGATAGAGAAAAGACCCCGAGTGTCGGGTAAAAACACATCACAGTCATGTTTGCATAAGTTCATAGTAATTGTACATGTTTTGGGGTTGCTGAGTATGTTGACTGTTGCATGTCATTTGTATGCTACCCTACACTACATTTTTATCACACTCACTAGGGCATAAGTCTCACCACGTGTTTTGTGGAACATTTTAGTTATGCAGGATGTCCCTTAGAAGTTATATTAATTAGAATAGCCATACTCTTTTGTATAGGAAGAAGAATAGTAAATGAGTTAGTTGTTCCTGATGTATTGTAGCCGGTTAATTGTATGACTATATATTTGGAAAGTTCCGCTTAAGTAAACGTTGGTTACCTAAGCTTTGCATGTGTTGCATGTTTACGATGTCGGTAATGTCACGAAAATAATTCCAGAAATTTAGGAAGGGACTTTCCAACGAGCATTGTTCCTAGGTTTCCGGAATTAGGACGTTACAAGTGACCCCTTATTTGATAGAGAACTTGATTTCAGGATGTTTTATCCTCTAATTGGGTGAAAATTTGATCAACTCTAATTTTGAATTATTCCTGGATACTAATCAATATTTATTATCGGGTTCCTTTGATTGATTCATTCTTGGTCTTTTTTTTAATTATGAGCAGAGATTTTGCTTGAGGACAAGCAAAGATTTAAGCTTGGGAAAATTTGATGTGTGCGTTTATATTATTTCTCGGTGGAGGATTTTAATTGTTACTAATTGGTTATGGGCCAAGCCCAAATTTTATCCCCCAATTATAAAAGCCAATTGAGGACACAATTTGGGGGGTTTTGAAATTAAATCAAGAATGGACTTATTCTTTTGAGGATCAATAGTGAAAGTTCAAGACCTTTTGGGAGCAAGGCATTAGATTTCTACCAGATTCAACAAAACAACTAGCTTCAGAGAGCGGATTTGAAATTCTTTCTATTTTCTACTCTATTCTTTTTAGCTTTAGTTGAATCACCATGTTTGAACTTATAGCTATTGGCTTAGATTTAAATATGGCTGAGTCGATTTCTTATTCTAGAAATTGAGAGTAGCCCAATGTAGGATTAACAATTATGTTTTGATTTCTTCTCTTTTATTAATGTTATTATTGTTTTGATCGATTTTAGATGATCTTGATGCTTGTGAATTTGTTAGGCCTCTTATTCACATGATTTTAGATTTTAGGGGAAGAACTGATAGGTGAACCTTAATATTGGAAACTCTAAAATTGAACCTGAAACTCTAAATCACGATAGTAGGTTTAATCCCTTGAGGGCTCACTAAATTATCATATAACTTAATGGGTTTGAGGTGATTCAATTACCACAAAAGTAGGAGCTGATCTAATCAAATACGTTGTTGAGATTCTGAAAGGAACCAATAATTAACTTAAGATAATTCACCTTCAAAATAAAATAACTTAATAAAAGATGTAATTTGCACATATGTTGGTACTCATTGTTAGAGCCGACAAAATGGTCTAGCCTGACCGGGCCGGCCCGCAAAAACGTAGGGCTCGGGCACCTATTTTAGAAGCCTGAATAACTTCCGGGTTTTTTAGCTCAGCCCGATAAAGCCCGGTACCCGCAGAAAACCGGGCTACCCACAAAAGACCCGCAAAAGGTAGGGCTCGGGCACCTATTTTAGAAGCTCGAATAACTTTCGAGCTTTTTAGCTCAGCCCGCTACCCACATCAAGGCGGGTCGGGCAGCCCGAATTGCCACCCATACTCATTGTGGTGAATCCTAATTCCTGGAAACTTTTAGATTTGATTTGATCCCATTTAATAATTAGATTTCCTTTAGAATCTAATTATTTTAATTAGATTTTATTTTATTCTTTCTATAGATCTTTTTTATTTATTCATTGATTTCAAATTTATTTGGATTCGTTTAGATAATAAAATTGTAAATAATTGGTAGTCAACAATAAAGTCCCTGTGGAGACGATATCTTTTATATTACTTGACAAAATCGTCCACTTGCGATTGCTATCATACTACAAAGTGGAAATGGCTTTAGCAATGATGAGACATCTATTGTGAAACTAAAGGCGAGGGGGCATTTCTTGCAAGATTTTGTAAAGAACTTTGATTCTTATTGTAAAATCTCAGAATAACTGTGGTTTAAACATATAGGCACATGGACAAAATTGTGCTCTAAACCTGAAAAACAAAAACCATGGCCTAAAAATGCTCATGAAAACCATGGTCTATTCCGTTAGTTTAGGCCACGATTTTATGAAAATGTGGCCGAAAGTAGAAAATAAACGTGGCCTATTGAAATAGGCCACAAATGTATATAAGACGGCTGAAAATCCGTGGCATAAAGGTTTAGGCCATGGTTCTAGTGTCTTTGGCCATGGATTTTTGTCGTGGCCTAAAATAAAAAAGGCTATAGAGGGAGTAAACCGATATACACATCTTGGTGTCTCTCCCTCACTCTGTCACCCTCTTAAGCTTGGAAAAAATGTTGTTTATCTTAGGATATAAAAATCATGTTATTGATTTGTTTACTATTACTTATCTCTTTCACTTGATCTATATTCACTGCAAGAAAATTTGAAATTTGCTACAAAGAAATCCGTAGCTAATTTGCAGTTAATCGGCAGCAAACAACTTTAACTATGACATAATTACAGATTTGCCACAAAATAGGTGGTAGCACAAATTAAGTAGCAAATTTGCTACAAAATAATTTGGAGCTATTTAATAGCAAATTTTGAAAATTTCGTAGCAAATCCACATGAAATTGGTAGCAATTTGTTATTGGAGTTTCTATTTTCTAGCTATTTAGCTAGGACATCTCATAGCTATTTTATAGTTAATTTGCAGGTAATATACCATGACCAATTCCATAGCTGCTTTCTAGCTAAAGTGGATGGTAAATATCTTACCCCTTTCCTAGCTAGTTCGCAGCCAAATTGTAGCAATTTCATAATAAAATAAAATGCTTTCCAAGGCAATTAGAGAGATGATTTAAAGCTGGTTGCTTACTACAATTCATTCATTTATTCTATAACTAATCAAATTTAATTTTACACTATAAATTATATCAAACAAATTAATTATACAAAGCATTAAAGCAACTAATCTTCTCCATTACTAAGATGCATATATGAGAATTATGACTGCAGACCACCTTGTGCTAGAGTGTGTAGAAACTCATAAATCTGTAACCTGAAAGGTCAGCAGATTTAACACAAATACCCAGCGGTTGAATCAGTTTAAAACTTTGGGGAAGCCAACTAACATGATACTATAATTAATAAAGCATATCGTTATCTAATTTTGGTTCATAAAAGAACTATATATGGAAACTCATATCCTATATTAAGAACTAGAGCAAATCACCTATAGATGCAATGGAGATGAAACACACTCACCATAAAACCACTGTTGCAGCAATGCCACCATAGAAGCCCATTTTACAATATCTAAAATGGCCAAGTTATTATCTGAAGTATTATTAATGCCTCCAGAAGCTAGTTGCTCAGAGAAGGTTGGCATCCAAGCATATGTCTATGCCAACCTTTTACAATATCATATGTCTATGTTTTTATAGTAACTATCACCTTTTATCCCTAAGTTCTAAATTATGAGAAAGAGAGGTTTTGTATGTCTATGCCACTATTGACTATATAGTAACTATCACCTTTATCCCTGAGTTCTAAATTATCTGAACTAGAAACTATTATGAGTGTCAAAGTGCTCCCTAACCCCCCACCCCACTGGGAAGTCCATAATAATTCATGTTATAAGAATAAAGGATTAACACATTAGTAAATTTGAGGTAATGTCACCATCAGCCATCAAAAGAATTTTCAAATGGAAAAACAGACAGTTGATTGAAACTTAGAATAAATGAGTGACATTTTCCACATACCCAAATGATTTGTGGCAAACTGTAGTTCAATGTTTTCTTTGGACAACATGAAAGGGCATGCCACTATTCCTGCATTGTTTCTTTCAATTACAAACAAACAAACCAGAAAACATTACTACTGTTGTATTTCCTTGAATGATCATGATTAACAGGGCAGAATTTGAATAAAGACACGGAACGAGAGAGAATGAGTAACTAAAAACTTTAATAAAAACTAGGGGATAAAATAAATAGCAAAAATAAAATTGATAATGTGACCAATGTCATGTCCTTTTCTTACATTAAGATTGTTCAACGGAGGACTAGAGGATTTAAATTGTGATGTGAATTTCTTGACAGAGTCCTTTGAACTGAGATCCAACTCCATGGCATCCAACTCCATGGCATCAACTTTAACTGATATAAATTAATATTTTTATATTAAAATTAAACCGATACTACGTACTAATATTTTTATTATAAAATATAAACTAGATTTGATTATTATTTGGAATCAATATACTAAAATTAAACTAATACTGCATACTAATATTTTTATTATAAATAAAAAACGATTTTCAATGTAAACTTAAAAACAAAAAACCCACCTGATGCCTAATGTATATATATATATATATAACTTAAACAAAAAACCTTAATTTCACTAAACCACTGCGCCGCATCTGTTCGTTTACCCTCATCTTGTTCTCTCTTCTGAGCCCGTTCCTCTCCCATCACTATCCTCTTCTCGACCCTAAACCTTAAGTTCCTCTAATCAGTTAATCTCTCATTTTGGGTTCTCCCATCTGAACACTCAATCTCTATTCTGAGTCTGCCCTTCTCCTCCTTCTACCAGTGGGTTTGAGTGGCTCGACACCAGTCGCAAAGAAGAAAAGACATAGTTTGCAGAAGAGACGGCATGGTGAGGGGAGAAACCGCGAATGGCGGCGTTGTGGCAGAGACTGTGACGGTGAGACGGTGACAGTTTCTAAAAAGCTCCTTCCTTTATGTGCATCGTTGCACATTTTCCATGCGCTGCTTCTTCTAGAGGCCACATCAGACAACACCGCTACATAAAGTTCCTTTCTTTATTCATTTTTGGGTGGTTGTTGCTCCAAATTTGAAACTGTATGAATCATAACCTCTAGATCTAGGTTGTTTCTTTCTTATTTTGTGTTGTTGTTCCTTCCTTCCTTGATCTTTGATTTTTTTTATTTTACAGTAATGGTTGCAGTGTCAAGCGAGGAGGCCGCGATGGCTACAGTGGCGAGGAGGCCATTTGTTCGCGAGGACGAGGTCCTATGGTGGTTAGGGTTTCTAAGTGGTTCTGATATTTTGATGCTTTGTGTATTTTGGGTTTTTTATTAATTTTGCTTAATATATTTTTGTTTAATGTATATAATTTGTTGCAATGTAATGTATTTTTTAATGTAATTTTTCTGATTAGATAATTTAGATTCATGTAGTTTAACATATTAATTTGTTATACAATTTTTTAAAAAATAATTGATTGCTGTAAAAAATGTTGAAAAAATGCATAAAAATAACCGCATAATAAAAATGTATAATAAAACAAATTTTTTGATCCAGCCCATTAACTGTATCAAACCCTAGACCCGTCATATACTCAAAATGCAATAAAAGTTGATTTTATTTTTTTATCGATATGCAATTAGTGACCGATTTAGTCACCAAAAATTCTGTGTCTAAAATCCAGTCACTAAATCTGTTGCTAAAGTGGGCTTAAGATCCGTCACCAATTTTGTCTCTAAATTGGTCACTAAAATCAATCTCTAAAATAAGTCTCTAAATCGGTTTCAAAAATTCGGTCTCTAAAGTAGTTACTCATGATTAGCGACCAAGGATTTAGTGACTGAAAAAACCAGTGACTAATTCGGTCACCAACTTGGTTAGTGACTGATTTCATAAAAATAGTGATCGAAAATTCGGTCACTAATAGCCAAATTTCTTGTGGTGATTATGGAAGAAAAAACTAGATAACAATGTAGAAATATATTCAAACACAAGAATGAGGGTTGAATTGTGTTTATGAAAACTTTTTGTTTTAAGATGGAATTAATCTTTTCACAAAACTGCTTTCAGAAAACTTCAGATAGATTTTATGGGGTTGTCTGAAATGTGCTCTCTTATCTGAAACTTAAGACAAGAGGTTTTCTAGATAAAGTTCTTTTCTCAAACCCAATGAAAGTCTTATAATCACTATTTAATCTCCTTTAGGTTAGCAAAAATACGAATTCACACAGAGAGGGTTAAAAGAACTTAACTCAACAATTTATCTTGGTTCACCCATTACCACTGTGATCTACGTCCCAGAGCAAACCCGCTACTGAATTTATCCACTAATATTACAAGTTTACAAGTATTCTTTCTCTCCAAGCCTCTTTAGGCTCAACAACCAATTACAAGTATTGTTTTCTACGTAGTCTCTTCAAACTCAACAATTTCTATGAGTGTATAAAAGAAGTTTGAACTTGAACTTCAAATAAGTTCCTGTTCTAAAGTGTGTACAAAGATAACTGAAACTTAATACATGATATGAAGATTTGATGTACAAGAAACAAAAGAGTATATGCACAAAGATATTTTAGCAGCATATTGGCTCTTTAAAAATTTGCTTGAGTTTTCTCTTGATCTTGAGCGAGCTCTAGGTATCTATAGGCTTAAGAGATCTTCTCTCTCCAGAAATATTCGTTTAGAGATAACATTAAATGCGTTGAAGCCGTTGTGAGATATTTTGACAATTGGGTACAAGGAAGCAACGTTGTTATAAACTTTGGCAGAGTACGTTGCAGAGAAGATTTCCACTTTTTGTGCTTCACTTTAAAAAGTTCCCTAGAAAGTTGTCTTTTGTCTTCCCATCTTCAACAAAAGTGTAGAAACCACAGGAAACACTAGAAGGGGGGTTGAATAGTGTTTTATAAATCTTAAACTGATTTTGGAAAACCTTTCACAAGCAACACTTTTTCAAAGAGATTTTTATAACTTGCTGAAGAAACTGGGAGTTTTATACTTGCTGAAGCAACTTCAGCAGGTTCAACAAAACAATTTAGAAAACTTGTTTTTCAGATTAATAAACTTGTTTTCCAGCTTAGAGTTATAAAACAACAATCTCAGAACTCTCCACGTCAGTATAAACCGAATTTAAATGAGTTAAGGGTAAGAGAAGACTTAGCCAAAGATATATACTGGTTCACCCACCACCACTGTGAGCTACGTCCAGTTCCAAAGTCAAACAGCTAAGAATTTCCACTAATCTCAGAGATTACAAGTATTCTTTTCTGTCAAGCCTCTTTAGGCTCTACAACAGCAAGTATTCTTTTCTACCAAGCCTCTCCAGGTTCTACAGCAAGTATTATTTAAAACAACAAGCCTCTCCAGGCTCAACAACGAGTATTCTTTCTTCCACCAAGCCTCTTCAGGCTCTCAGACATTGAATAGTGTTTACAAAGAAATTTGTCTAAGTTACTGAACTAAAACAAAGTTCCTAACTTAAATTGAAATAAACTTGTACAGGATAACTGAGTATAACTTAGGATATGAAATTTGTGTACAATAAACTGAGAGAATTTACAGCGTAAGATTTGACAGAGTATTGGCTTGATATATTTTCTTCTCTCTCTGTTGAAGTCTTTCACGAAGCTATATATAAGGATGAAATATAAGTCCATTGAAGATTGTTGAATTCACCGTTGAGAGATAGCATTAAAGGTTATAGAATCCGTTGTGAGACAATCTTCCGATAGCTTCTGACTTTGAACAGTGCAGGTAAGCAGAGACGACTCAGTTCTGACACACTGCAGATACTATGATACAAAGCTTACCTTTTCTAGTATGATGATTCAAATATATGCAAAATGGACTCTGTAATTTTTTCCTTAAGAAGACGTGTTGCATAAGACGTTGAGAAGGCTTTTTGGTCTTGAGCAGAACACCTTATGACTTCAGACAAAATGCCACGTTGGATGTCTTCAGCAGGTCTTCATATTTTAGATAGCACATCTCTTCAGAAGGTTGATTTACTTCAGCAAGTTCTGACTCTTCAGAGGGTTCCTCTCCTTCAGAAGGTTGCACCACTTCAGAGGGTTGCTTTACTTCGGAGGGTTGCTCTTTCAGAGGGTTGCTGAAACACAGAAAATACCCTTAAGAGAATTTGCACTATCTTTTAGAATGCTTTAACCAAATTTGTTATTCATTAAAACTTAGGATTATGAGACTTAAAACATTATTAATTACTTAATAATATTTTTTAGACTCAACAATTTGTGTGAGGCAGAGCAATTTGACTTTGGCAGAGTTTGAAATTTTATCTCCTAAAAAAGTCTTGCTTCAGAAGGGTGAGCTACTAGCTCAATTGGTAGTGGGTTTAAGGAATCTATGACTATAAGTCCCCTTGGTCATGGGTTCGAACCCACGGAGGTCCCCTTTAGTGGGGGATATCCACCTGAGGGGGGGTGGAGAAGCTTAGTTAACATCCCGATTTAAGGGGATGTTACAATTATGTATTCAGACTACTAGATTATGAGTATATGTTGTGTGTTGCATTTCATTTGAGTGAGACTCCCAACACTTCCTGTTGCATGCTTTGTTCGCTGAGACCATAGTCTCACCCCACATTTCGGGGATATATTTAGTTTATGCAGGGTATTCTAGCCTTGTCCAGAGATGAAGAGGAGCTTTTGGAGTAAACCTACACTTCTTGAGACCAGATAGTAATTATGAAGTATTATCCATTGTAATTAATCATTAATGATGTAATTAAATAGAGACTTCCTAATATGGATAGGTGTAGTCTTTTATTAATTAGTAATTGATGTAGAAACCTTTAGATTGCCCACGGAGGCCTATTTCTTCTTTGGACTAGATTAGTACTCTTATCATTATGAATTGTACTGGGATTTTGTTGGTTTTCAGGTGATTCTGGAAATTGGGAAATGTCCAGTTTTCAGGGGAAACTCTGTCGGATTTCCGGTGGGAGTTTATGAACTCTCACAATTGAGGGTGTTGGTTGCCCCACGTTTCAGTTTAGAATTTTGTGTTTAAAATGTAATGTAGGAATTATGTGGTAGTCTAAGCAAACGTTGGATTGCTTAGGAATCTTTGTATTATGTGCTCAGATATCGAAAATGGAGCGAAATAATTTCCGAAATTCGGGAATAGTGTTTCCAACGGACATTATTCTTGGATTTAGAAATTAGGATGTTACAGGTAGCGACGACCAAGTCGTGGCTATGTCGTCGCTACAACATTAAATGCGCAGCCCAATGCATTTAATACATAGTGACGGCCTAGTTGTCGCTACGTAGCGACGGCAACGACGGCAGAGCCGTCACTACACTTAAAAATTATCTATTTTTTTAAAAATATTAAAATTAAGCGTGGCGACGGCCAAAGCGATGACATGTTGCTACATTTTAATTAAATATTTAAATTTTGGCGCGTTCAACATAGCGACGACCGGAGCGACGGTCAGACCGTCATTACGTTAAATTTTGTAACACGTAAAACCTTTCCCCCTCCCCTCTTCCTCCACATTCCTCCTTCCTCTCCTTTCCTCATCTCCTTTCAAGCTCTGTTTCTCTCCCTTTCTCTATTTCATTTTCAAAATCTCTCCGATTAAACACTCCTCCTCCTTGATAGGTTCGTTTTGAACCGATCAGAATTTGAATCGGTTGCCTGTTCCATTTGCATATCCTTCACTCTTCCTTCTCCGGCGTCGCAACAAGTTTTACAGTTTAATTAGTTTATTAGTAATCAATAGTTTATTAGTTTTATTAGTTTATTAATGTGATATAAGTATTAGTTTATTAGTTTTAAACATTGATTTAGTAGGTATGTTATTTATTAGTTTTATTAGTTTATAAGTTTTATTAGTTTATTTATTTATTAACTAGTAAAGAGCTCGTGCTATTTATGGGCTCAATATTATGAAAATATGAAACAAAATATGTGAGTATTTGAGGTAGAGAAAAAGATGTGATCATTCGAGTAGAAAATCCGAGCATAAAACAAATCTGTTGAAAGAGATAAAGAGGGAAAGAAGATGAAAATGAAAGAAATCTGAACGGAGAACAAAAGCGAAAAAAGGGCAACGTGAGTGAAAAAAAGTGACAATTAGAATCCCAATGATATTTAGAACTCCAATTAAAAAATTAGATTAAATCGAATGAATAATGAAAAAATATTAAAATATCAATTGGATTGTATAATTATAGATAAATAAAGATAGTGAACATTCGAGCAGAGCATCTGAGGTTAAGCAAATGTGGAACAAAAGATGTGAGCATCCAAGTTGGAGCATCCGAGCAGAGCATTAAAGCACAAAGAAAATGTGTTGAGAGAGAGAAAACGGGAAAAAGTAACATTTAGAATCCCAATGAACAATAAAAAAATTGTTTAAATTGAATGAATAGTAAAAAAATTAAAATACCTATTAGATTGTATAATTATAGATAGATAAAGATAGTGATCATTTGATTTGGAGCATCAGAGTAGAGCACCCGAGGTTAAGCAAATGTGGAGAAAAAAAGTGAGCATGCGAGCACAAAGCAAATGTGTGGAGAGAGAAAGTGGGAAAAAATGACATTTAGAATCCCCGTGAAGAATAAAAAATTTGATTAAATCGATTGAATGGTGAAAAAATATTAAAATACCTATTAGATTGTATAATCATATTATATATAGATAAAGATAGTCATCATCCTAGAATTGGGGCCTCTGAGCTGAGCACCCGAGATTAAGCAAATATGGAGCAAAGATGGAAAAAGTAACATTTAGAATCCCAATGAAGAATAAAATTTTGATTAAATCGAATGAATGGTGAAAAAATTATTAAAATACCTATTGAATTGTATAATTATAGATAGATTATAGAGTACGATTACAATTACAATATTAGGTGGATTTGAATATAATGAAGATGGTAAATGTAACATCCCGCAAATTGGACACCTTAAACAACTTATTAGGCTGAAAATAAGAGGGTTAAGTATTATTAATTAAAGGAAAATGCGTTAAGAGACTAAGGTTAATTGAGGAGCTATGAGTTAAAATTCAAGTATAAAACCAAGTGTTAACCTTAACTAGAAGTTTTAATAACTTATTAGGTTAAAAATAAGATTATTGTGTTTGGGAATTAGAGGTTGAGTGGGGATTATGGAAATTAACTTAGAATTCTATTTCAGGTTAAAATGAAGAGTTTTTGGTTCTGGTAATCGATTACAGGGAGTCTGTAATCGATTACTCGAGAGCTAGTTTTTAGGTAATCGATTACTCACAGGTTGTAATCGATTACCCGAGAGCTGAGTTTTTGGTAATCGATTACCAAGGGTTGTAATCGATTACCAAATTCCCAGAAACGTTTTCTAGTGTAATTTTTACCTCTGGTAATCGATTACAGCACTATGGTAATCGATTACCAGCTGTCCAGTATAAATACTCGGACATGCAATCTGGTTTCATTTTTGTCATTCTCATCTTCTTCTTCAACCCTAGAGAGCGAAAGCGAGAATTCTAGAGAGAGAAAGAAGAATTGGAGCTTGAAGAAGGATCTTTGGGCAAAGAAACACCGATTAATCATCTCCAAACCTCCTTTCCCTCTTGGATTGCTTGCAATGGTGAGTATAACTCACCTTTAGAATAGTGATTGGTCTCCATTGCATGTTCCCCTCTCTTTCCCTTCCCTTTCTTGGCTGATAGTTGAATGATTGTTAGATTGATAATTGTTTGATTGTTTGGATGGTTGAATGTTTGATTGAGCATATGAGTTAGGATCGAGCGTCGAAAACCTTAGTTTCGAAGTTGTCGAAACTATCGAAACTTACGAAATGTGCGAAACTTACGAAACTATAGGATTTTCCTCGATTGTAACTCATAAGAGTATTCCTTTCGAATCATGCCTCTTTGTGTAGTATTGATTATGGTTATATTGTTGAATGAATTCGAAATTGAGTTGTAAGACCGTAGAGTCGAAATAGCGATATTGACGAAATGTTCTTTGTATGATCCCTACCTCTCGAATCCCTTTCTATATGATTAAATTGAGCGGAATTACGATGTTTGTAAGGAATTCTATGTTATTAATGTTACGTGTTGTGTATGTTAGAAGTACCTTCCATGCATTAGTACGATGTAAAAGACACAAGTAATTTCATGTGGGTCCAGTGTCGAGTCCCAGGTCTTGGATCCGGTTAAGGGAGGTTCTCTTTGGAGAAGAATTCACTTTAGGGGGGTGGAGAAGTTCAGGTTGTTAATACTCCTATCCAGACATGGGCTAAGAAATAGTAGTCGCAGTTCGGATTTGAGTATTGACTCCGCTGACACCTCTTAAGACTGTATAAGTTATAAGAGAGGTTGATTCTATTTACTCCACGGCCAAGAAGTTAAATAGCAAGCCCTCAATACAGTGAAAGTTCATGTGACTGTTAAGAAAAATTTAATTAAGGTGGCCTTGGACGACGGTCCTTGGTCACAGGCCGATCGCTCAAAGACAGTAAAGTGATAAGAACCCTTGAGTATTTGGGTTAAAATACTATATGACTAACATTGAGGTTATGTTTAGTAATGATTGGCTAACTATACAGATGGTTATGTGTTGTGAATTCCTTACTTCTATGATAATATGAATTGACATGAATATGATGATGTGAATTGATACGAGTATAGGATTGTCAATCATAAATATATGTCCCCTGCATTCATGCATAGAGTTATACTTGCTGAGACATTAGTCTCACCCCACGTTTCGGGGATTTCCTTTAGTGTGCAGGATGTCCAGATGACGATGGGGATAAAAGGGAAGTTGATGAAGCTGACTAGTGTTAGAATAGGAATTTCTTGTAACAAAATTGATTCAGATGTATAATTGATTGATGTTAGATATTGTAAATGTTTATGTATGTATTTCTTAGCCAAGGAGGCTTGATTATGGTTAAAGTTTAGTTTATCCATATTATTAGGATTAGACTGGCTTTTACTGAGTTTCAGGTGAAGCTAGAAACTGGTATTAATCAGTTTTAGGGGAGACTTTACCGGATCTCCGATATGAATCTCTTGAATCCTATTACTTTAAGTATAGATTTCTTTCCCTAAGCTCCATTAAGATGTATTTATATGTGTAACTTAAACTAATCGTTGGAAAGTTTAAGTAATTTGATTGACGATATCTAAAATTTAACGAACTAATTTCAAGGAATTCAGGAATAGTGTCTCCAACGGGCATTATTTCTGAGACTGGAAATTAGGGTGTTACAATAAATGTTTGGTGTAAATTTCAAAATGCCACTATAGAGAGAATGATGCAAACCATAGTAGATGTTAATTTATTTTGCACTCATTGGTAGTGAAACTGAGATATGTTAGTGCAACTTTTTCTTTGACTTTAAGCAGCCTGAGCAATGCACCAGGTTCGGTTTGGTTTATTGGGCTCATCGGATTGAACCAAACCAATGAACACCCCTAAATAATATATTAGGAAAATAAACAATAAATTTGTTGTAAATCAACACATTTTATTATATTACCACATCCAAACTTTAGTATCTATTTTCCTAAATATATATGTACTCATGTATATCAATATCTACAAATTAAACAATATCTCAACAAATATATCTGTACTCATGTGAATCAATATATACAATTCAAACAATTTTAATGTAAATAATATATTAGGAAAATACACAATAAATTTGATGTAAATCAACACATTTTATTATATTACCACATCCAAACTTTAGTATCAATCTCAACAAATATATTTGCACTCATGTGTATCAATATATATAAATTAAACAATTTTACTTTGAACAAAAGAGATGACATGACTTTTGATAACAAAAAGTAGTAATAATAATAATAAAATAACTAATGAAATATTTTAAAAATTCACCAACACATTTTATTATATTACCAATTCCAAACTTTAGTATATCAATCTCAACAAATATATTTGTACTCATGTGTATCAATATCTACTAATTAAATAATTTTATTTTGAATAAAAGAGATCGATGACACGATTTTTTATAATAAAAAGTAGTAATAATAATAAAATAAGTAATGGAATATTTTAAAAATGTGCCAATATATTTTATTATATTACGACATATAAACTTTAATATCTATCTCAACAATTTATATTATATTAAATTATTTAATATAATTTATATATAGTTTATAGGTGTGTATTTTAATATTTAATTTAAACTTATTAAAATTAGGAAAAATTACCCAGAATGCATGGTAGAGATGGAGAGAAGGTCCCACCTAGTAGGGGGAGGTCCATCCCTCCGGGCGAGCTGGCTGCACAGGTGGATCGCGTCCGTCGGGAGAAAACCATCTCTTCTGAGCACGCTCAGCTGCGGGATCTGCCGGGTACTTCAACGCATGCGGCGACCCATCTCCAATCTTTTTCTTCCTCCCTTGAAGCTATTGTTATACCTGCTGCAACAGACCCGCCGCCATTTAACAGAATGAGGTTCATCCCGACACCGGGATATCAGGGTGCTAGCAACAACCGACCTCATGAGGAGCTTCCACATATGCCTGAGCAGGAGGTGGACCTTGAGCACGCTCAGGCTGAGATGGATAGGGATGACAATGGATAGGGTCTGGGTAGGGTACTATAGTACTCGTCCCCATACACGTGTTTTAAAAAATATACCCGTACCCAGACCCATACCCGCGTGGGTAATGATTCTAATATTCGTACCCTTACCCGCTGGGTACTCAAATACCCGTATCCATCACCCGCACTTTTGTTAACTATAAAATAATAAATTGATTAGAAAATAAAATTAATTAAAAAATAAATGAAAAATAATTCATAAACCATCCAAATTTAACCTATAAAACAACTATGGTGTGTGGAAGTGGATGAGAGATTAAAACAATGCAAGGGGAAATAAAAATTAGTTCATGTTTTGCTATTTTATTGTTTAGGAAAAAATTATAACATTTAAATTAATTAAATTGGTAATATATATTATTGTTTTTGTGACTATAATATATATTAACATTAATTATTTTTTGGGGAAAAATATTAATTAATAATATAAATATATATATATATATATATTAAATTAATCATATGTATATGAATTACATTTATCATATGTATTATATAAGTGCGGGTATGAGTAGGGTAGGGTACCATAGTACCTGTACCCGCACCCATTAAAAAATGTGGGTAATTACCCATACCCGGACCCAGACCCATTTGGTGGGTAATTATCCTACCCATTGCGGGTAATTTTTGCGGGTACTCACTGAGTCTGGGTCAATTGCCATCCCTAGAGATGGATGAGGACGTTGACCTTGAGTTTGATGCGAAGCCAGTTCGGTTCCAGGGTGCCAGCTCCAGCCGACCTCATGAGGTAGACCCTCATGGTAGGGTTATTATTCGACCATTTGGCAAGGGGTGAGTTTGTTTTTTTTACTTCTTTTGAATTGATAATATTGAATCTTTATTTGTTTTAACAGTTAATATTGAATTTGTTTATTTTGTAGTTGGGTGCCTAACAACCCACCCATTGCAGCCATTGGTCATTCGATTCGTTCGCAATTCCAAGGTCCTCACTACCGTGGGAGTTCACCCTGCAAGATGTACGAGACTAGTGGTGGACCGAGTTTACGGTAAATAAAAACCCTAAACACTTTATATTTTTTTGATTAAGTTATGTCATTTTTCTAATAACTTACCATTTTTCTTTTCAGAGCATAGTTACTTGGGACCTTTCTGATGAGGCCCAGATCAAGAAGGTATAGGAGCAGAGGATTGCCAGTTGCCTTCGAGATATGATGAACAAGGCCCGGGCAGCTGGGAGGAAGGCCACTTGGTGTGGTGAGGAGGCCTGGGAGGGTCTTATGGCCTACTGGGCCTCTGATGAATTCAAGGGTAAGTCCGCTCATAACAAGAGCAATCGAGCTTCTCAACGCGGGGGAGTAGTCCACATCACGAGCCGCAGGGCCCACCATGAGGTGGCGTTGGATATGGTATGTATAAACAATCATTCTTCTGTATTATTTTTGTATTTGTTATTAAAATTATTAATTTGTGTTCTTATTATGTGTAGGCTCGACAACATGGGCGGGAGGTAGAGCCCGATGAGTTTTTTGTGGCCACCCACATAAAAAAGGGTGGTGGTTGCGTAGATGACCGAGCAAAGTCCACCTATGTAAGTCCAAGTTTGTGCTTATCAGTGTTTTTTTATATAATTTCAAATATTTGCAATTGACTATATAACTAACTAATTACACGTTTACTTGTACTCAACACACAAATTACCAGGAGCGCCTGAGGGAGTTGGAGTCACAGATGGGGGACAACTACAGCTTTGGTGGCTCCACCAAGCTACAGATATGGAAGGATGTTGCGGGCAGCAAGACCCGAGGTCTCTGTTATGGCACCGAGGACTTGTCAACCAACCTTCGTCCAGGTGTGACCAGCCTCACTCAGGAGTCTCGGGCTCATACCAGCGGGAGTGACGGGTCCGGGTCACGACATTCGACTGAGGAGGCGCTGCGCCAGGAAGTCAATGAAGCAAGGGAGCAGGCTAGCCGGGCTGAAGCAAAGGCTGCACGGTTGAAGGAGGACTTTGCACGACTCCGACAACAGATGCAACAGTTGCTGGAGGCCCAGCCTGCTCAGGCTCACCCCCACTACAATGGCGCCCTGGATGACCAGGCGTTGGATGAGGACGGGGATCGTCTCCCGGCTCAATCCTAGCGTCGTCGCCACCACCATTGATTTGTTTATTATGTTTTTTTAATATTTTTATTGTATTATATGTTTGAACAATCTTTGTATATATATTTTTTCCTCTATTGGTGTGTTTATATAATATTTAGTATTTTTCTTTATAATTTTAAAATTAACAAATATTAAACCCTAAATATTTAAATAAAATAAATAATAATAAATTAATATTTTTTAAAAAATATATCATTAGAGACGACCATAACTGTCACTAGGGCCGTCACTAGCTAAAAAATATAAAAAAATAACAATAATACGTAGTGACGACCATGGCTTTAGAGACGGCTGTAGCGACGGCTTGGCCGTCTCTACGGCTTGTTTTGCTCGTCGCTACTGCATTTATGATGAGTCTTTTAGCGAGGCCGTCGCTAAATACATTGTAGCGACGAATTTTGGCCGTCGTTAAAAATAAAATTTCTTGTATTATGCAACTATAAATTTAGTTGGGAGAGAATGTATATTTTTGTAAAATTGCTTTAACAATCTCTCTCCTCCATCAATCTCCTCAAATTTGTAGAGAGTGAAATAATGTGGGACCCATCCACTTATTTTCTCTCTTCTCAGTCTCTTCTACAACCAAACCAGGTTGATTAATTATATCACCTCTAAATCTCTCCCCCCATTTCTTTATCTCATTACTCACCTCTAACAAACAGGTGAAATTCACTTGTATATAAGTGAATTTCCCTTTTTGTATATGTTGAAATTGATCTAACAAAAAGTTTAACACCCAAGATTCATGTGATATAGCTAGGTCAAGCTTTTCATCTTCAATATTAAGGATTGCAATTAGTATATTTTAACTGTGTCACATATAGTCATTGGTTTGATTTTTGCCACAGGGACACAAGAACGTTTATGTCCCCTGAATCTAGTGATGGAATTAGGGTTGGTATAGTGGCTAAAACCTTAGATAGGATAAACGAGATGCTAGGGTTGATCTCATCATGAATTTGATTCTAAAAATTTAAAGGATATTGATAAAGATTTAAAATCAAGTTATTTAATTTATATTTTATTTTTTAATAATTTTATTTAATGAACCATATGTCTTTCACAATGAAAAAAAAAATCTCATTTGAAAGAAGATCCAATAAAATTAAAGTTTTCTATAGAGGATATAATAGGAAACACACATAAAATTAAAGGAGGTTAATTAACATTTTTAATTAACGTAAACTAGATTTTTTTCCTTATAATTCAGTATGAAGGAGTATTAAATATAACTAAATGCAAGTTTGAAATTATGACCGAATGCATGTATTTGTTTTTTATTTATGGAATAAGATTTTCATTTTGACTTGGAATGAAACAAATAATGATACATTTCCTTTAATACATGTATTAATAAACTTGCATATTTGGAAAACTTATATTATTTTACTTTTTTTCTTTTTAAAATATTTTTTTGGCATATTTCCTTTTGGAAGAGGAAAATATATTTTTATACTTAAAAATTAGGGGTCGAAGTTTAGGAAAAATAAAGATATAGTGTGTGTTGTTACAAAAAAAATAGAGATATAGAGTGTGTTTGGTAAAACTAGCTGAATTGATTGGAGCTTTTTGGTAAAACTAGTTGAAAATGGTAAAATGACATACAAGGGCATCATTAATTATTAAATAATAATAAATGGGGTAGTTGGGAGATAAACTTGTAATTAATTTTCAGTTGATAGCTGAAAATATGAGTATTTTTAAAAAAGCTACCTCATGTAGTTTTTAAGAAAAACTAGTAGCTACCCCAAAAAAAGTTAGCTTACCAAACACAGCTTAAATGATTTCAGCTATTAATTTCAACTAGCTGAAATGACTTGCTAAACACACTCTTAAAAAAAATATAGATAAAGGTGAGCGCATAAAAGAGTGTAATAGGAATGAACGCGAAAAAATAAAATTGAATATATAAAATTAAAACTAGAGTTAACTCAGGATCTATTTGGTTTATAGTTGAGTAGAATTGTTATATAATCAATTATTATAAATGTGTGATATATTTTTTACAAATTTTATTGAAGGGAAGTGATTTAAAATCAAATATTCTTATTCACGTTGCATTGTTGAAAATTAAATTAAAAACAAACAAGACTTTATTATTAGAAAAATAAAAGGACCTTAACCGCCTGTATGGACAATAATAACCTTGGAAGAACAAGAACTGTATTGAAAATTTTTCGTCTTATAAAAAGACCGACCCCTGTCCGTAACAAAAGGCAAAAGCATAACAGCGTGATTCTTTGTTAGATTTTCCGAGGAAAAAGTTACCGAGTTGGCATAATCGTCACGTAATTGCAGTCTTTAAAAAGCTTCATAGCTTAAAACCCTAACAGAAAGAAGAACACCACAGCCATATCCATCACCGATCAACATGGGTTCTCAGCAGAACGATGGCACAAGCTACCCACCATCGGAGCCCAAGCCCTGCGCCAACAACTGCGGCTTCTTCGGCACCGCCGGGAACCAGAACCTCTGTTCCAAATGCTACAGAGACTTGTCCATTCAAGAAGAGCATGCCGCTACTGCCAAAACCGCCATGGAGAAATCCCTGCTCCTCCCTGCCGCCGCCGCCATAACCGCCTCTCCGGCCGTTCTTGTAGCGGAACCTTCATCTTCCGCTGAGCCGTCTGCTGCGCCGGCAAAGGCGGCGAATCGGTGCGGCAGTTGTAACAAGAAAGTGGGGTTGACAGGGTTCGTGTGCAAGTGTGGGACCACCTTCTGTGGGACCCATCGTTATCCCGAGAAGCATGAGTGCTCGTATGACTTCAAGACTGCCGGGCGTGATGTGATTTCCAAGGCCAATCCCATAATAAAGGCCGACAAAATTCAAAGGTTCTAGATTTCTAGGTTCTTGTTGGATTGTTGCTTCCCAGCTCAATGTTTTAGATTAGATTAATTCTCTGTTTAGAGCTTGTTTTGTTGGGGACGCCGATTCTGTAATAAATTGATTAAGGATTGAATTCTCTCGGTAGCCTTTTGATTAATTTTCAATATTTTGTTTTTTAATTTGTAGCGTCAATTAACGTTACATCTGCATTGCGACCATGATCATTAGCGTCTTCATCTTTATTTCTTGAATTTCCTATATCTATCGTTTCACTATAATCATAATATTTGGCTCTGTTTTTATGATCTGTTATCATTATTCTAATGAGTTGGTAACCTGACCTGAAGCCTACTTTAAGATCACGCAGATTGATTGAATTCATTGCTTTTATTCTTCTTAAATTTCTCTTGTTCTTTACTCAACGAAGTTCCCTTGGAGAAGGAATGAAAGGGCTTCCCTTCCCTGATTGAAAAGGAACTGCTATTTTTTTTAAACATTAATTCATATCTAAGCAAACAAAATCTGCTGGATAATTTCTAGATTCTCAACATATTGCACTTATCCAGTTATCCTTATTTTGCTAAACTGTTTCTCATACTTTCTTGATTAATTGAAGGCAGCATTCAGCAGAAGTTGTTTGTTTGACTGGGTCACTGACTCACTGTTCTTCTTTACACTGATTTGATTGTGAAGTGGAGGATGTATCTTTTTTTTTTTTTGGTCAAATGGGGAATGTATCTTAAAAAGTTATTAAAATTCTCTTCTTTATTTTTGGATTTAAAAATATTTTAATTTTATTATAAAAATATTATTTTATTTTAATATTGTATTTTTGGTTTAAAAAAGTTTACAGAAAACAATAAAAATAACTAACAATCAAGTCAAATAGTTTTACCAAAAAAAAGTCAAATAGTCAATGTGCTCTCCCTCTGTTTTGAATTTGACTGAATATTTTTCTATATCAATAAACAAATTATTGCGTATCAAACATAACTTTTAATGAATATATACCCATTAGTTTATAAATTTTAGTAAGTAGTTACACTTATATTATTTAGTAATATTTTACTAGATAAATTTTATTTTAAAAGTTATTATTATATAAATTATATTTATAAAAAATAAATCAATTCAATATGTTTAAGATTTTTTAATAAATACCAAGATTAATATTATATTCACTTTTAAGTTATATAAAAACAAACCAATTTAAATATATTCTTATTATTAACGTTCTATTTTTATAAAATCTGACATAGATAGTTATAATTTAATACTTGAATCAACAATATCTATTTACACATTTTTTCCAAAGTATGCTAGTAAACTTTACCTTTGAAAGGACATTAATAAATTTAACGTGTTAATAAATTTTAAAGTATATTAATAAATTTAATGGTCTAGATTCCTAATACTCTTCTTTAAAATAAATGAGAGAAATCACAATTAAATGTGAGTTTGATTACAAATGTGAATTAACAATGACTCACATTCATATTTTGTAACATGATTTTGGTGGAAACCAATCACATTATAAGTCTTATTGTACCTTTTCACACTTTCCAGCATTGAAATTGAATAATTTAAAACACTCCCTCCCATCTCAAATATAAGAAAAATAATTCAAATGTGATGGTTTAAAATATAAGCAAATCTTAACTAATTTAATCACATTTAATAATATCATTCCCGAAATACTCTTTTATCAAATCACATGACTTTTAAAATGGACTTAAATTATTCCCATTTGAAATAAGTTCCAATTAAATTAATTTTTTCCATTAAGGGCAATTTAGGAATGAAATCCATTTATTAGATAACATTAAGAAAACTACATGAGGTCAACTAACACTCTTAATTAGTGTGGGTTTGTTTTTTTTTTGTTTATATTAGAGACCAGAGGGAGTATGAATAGAGTATGCTTGTGTATGTGTTGAATCATCTAGGCACATGTTTCAAAGCATCATTTGTTTGAGAGTAAACCCTCAAAATGGTCCCTGAAAGATATGGGGTCGGTCACATTGGTCCCTGAAAGATAATAAATTGTAAAAACGTCCCTGAGAGATAGTAACGTCAGTCAATTAGGTCCTTCCGTTAACTCCCCTCTGTTAAAGTTAACAGAACTGCAAGTAAATCCTCAAAATGGTCCCTGAAAGATATGGGGTTGGTCACATTGATCCCTGAAAGATAATAAATTGTAAAACGTCCCTGAAAGATATGAGGTCGATCACATTGGTCTCTGAAAGATAATAAATTGTAAAAACATATGACATACCTCAAAATGGTCCCTGAAAGATATGGGGTTGGTCACATCATTTGTTATGCTTTCTTTTTCTTCGTTGATTTCGTTTCATTCCCAAATGCGAGTCATGCTTCACAATTTTTGGAAAGGCTGGACTAATGACATTTACCCCGCTATCTTGGTCCTATCGAATGAAAATCATGAAAGAAACTGCAAAAGGATTGGTCTATGTGCATGAATTTAGCCCCAAAAAATATGTCATTGGAGATCTCAAGCCAAGTAACATACTTGTTGGACATAACATGACACCCTACATCTCTGATTTTGGACTTGGGCGCCTTGCAAATATTATTGGGGGGAACCCCGACCTTGCAATCCAACTGAGTGGCTGTAGAGACATTCCAAGAGAGACAAAAGAGCTTGCCACTGAAGTTGCAACTAATATTTTGGGAAATAGCTCCAGAAGCACTCAAAGTGGTGAAGCCATCACAGAAGTGAGATGTTTATTCATATGGTGTGATTTTGTTAGAAATGATCACAGGGCGATTACCCATTATCCAAGTTGGTAACTCAGAAATGGACCTTGTTCAATGGATTCAGTTCTG
Organism: Sesbania bispinosa; assembly: GCA_026901365.1. Classification (NCBI taxonomy): domain Eukaryota; kingdom Viridiplantae; phylum Streptophyta; class Magnoliopsida; order Fabales; family Fabaceae; genus Sesbania; species Sesbania bispinosa. The sequence goes on from QLOH01001038.1 coordinate 59,864, forward strand.
CATTGAGGAGGAAAAGCCATTTTCAGACGTATTAGACCCATACTTGGCTAAAGATGCAGATAATGAAGAAGAGATAATTGCAGTTTTGAAAATTGTGATGGCTTTTGTCTATAACAGCCCTGATAAGAGACCTACAATGAGGCACGTGCTTGATGCTTTGGATAGATTGTCCATTTCCTCTTATTGAGAAATTTCAGGAAGTTGTGAATCCAGCTCATGTGTGAAGCTTTTGCTTTTACTCTTTCTTGCCATATCATTTTTACTTCTATTTCTCTATGCTTTCTAAAGTTTTCCCTCCTTCAACGGAATAATATTTCAAGATTCATTAATTTGATGGTGGGCTTCCTCAAAGTCATCTTCAACAAGAATATGATGATTTGGCTCATGCACTTTCTTTGTCCTTAAAGGTTTTGGAGTTTCTATTTATTCTTAGACTGCAGAGGAAGAGGATATGCGTGAGTTTCTAGTGAAATAGGAAACCAAAAGACTTGGAGTTCATGATACATTAGCCAAGGGAGAGAAAACCAACAATAGCATACACGGACCAATGGTGTGTAGAGCATTATAATAGAAACATATGCATGTATTGGATGGTCGACCAATAATATTTGGGAATGGAACGAAATCATCGAGGAAAAAGTAAGCATAATAAATGATGTTATTATTTATCAGGGACGTTTTTACAATTTATTATCTTTCTGGGACCAATGTGACCAACCCCATATCTTTCAGGGACCATTTTGAAGATTTACCTGCAGTTCTGTTAACTTTAACAGAGGGGAGTTAACGGAAGGACCTAATTGACTGACGTTACTATCTCTCAGGGACGTTTTTACAATTTATTATCTTTCAGGGACTAATGTGACCGACCCCATATCTTTCAGGGACCATTTTGAGGGTTTACTCTTTGCTTGAAATATGAGAAGTAAGAAATTGTTGCTTCTTCTAAATGCAAAGGCAAATGGTGTTTTGTGATGCTTCAATCAAATCAGGGGTTAAATTGAAATGCATCTCATGTACCCACACATAATTATGTTAGGTTAGATCCATAAGCTACCTAGTAATAGTGTATTTGGTTTAAAGATTTCAACAGCTCAAACGAAAAAAGAAAAAAAAAACACATCCAAATGTAAATTTTCACAAAGAAACTATCTCATTTTTTCTACAAAAGTACATTTACAATGGTTAGAGACGTAAAACAAACATATACTAAGTATGTGTTGATTTATCTCAAAATCATGTTACAAACATGGATTCAAGCCAACGTTACTCTCAGTAGTGACTTGGATCCATGTTTGTGACGGGGTTTTAATGAAAACTGTTCTTACAAAAGGCTAAAATTCCTACTCTACAGTACTAAACTAATAATGGTTCTTCAATGAAGGGTAACAACATATGCAAGCATAAGAGTGTTTTGTCCTTTGTGATGTTAATGGTGTGGTATATATCTCTCCTCAACACCTAGCATTCAATGCCCGATGTTATTGGTCTTGATTCTCACAAGCATGATTCTCGCGCCCCTGGTTTCCTCGGATTGTGCTTGTCATTTCATATTCTTTCCCATTCTGATGTTGTTTGTATCTTTCCTTCTTGAGCTGATTGATATGATGATTGATGCGTTCTTTTTATTTCTGGTTGTGTTTTCCTTTTCTAGATATTTAGTGAATTTAGACAGGTATTTTGCCCCGAATGACTTGGACAAGGATAGGGAGACAAGAACTGGGGTATAACTCAACATGCATTTTGATGTATAACGCAACTTGTACACAACACAACCCCCCAAGCTATGAGCTTTAAGAGCGAAATAACTTGTTACATAGAAGTTGTTAAGATCCGAGGTATAACTCGGCTTGTACACAACAAAAACCAAAAAAAATACTTCAACCTGAGCGAACATTTATTAATTTCAATTGGTGTATGGTATAACAACCATACATCTCAGTCAATGGTGCTACCCACATTTAACTAAGATGGACGTGTGTTGGATCCATTCGAAAGTTCTCCCTAATACACATTAAAAGTCTAAAACATACATTGGTGATAAGGCAATGAAGAAATAAATACACACTAATTGATGAAAATAACTAGGGTAGTATGGGTGAACTTCATATCCAATCTAATGTAAATTGTAAAAATCAAACTAAAAAATCTAAAATCAAAAATCAAAAAATCATAAAAATTGAAAGTTTTTATTGGATTAGATTGGTTTTCAGATTCTATGTTGAAAATCGATCCCACCAAATCCAAATCCAACTTATATACATATATATATTTTCTTCTGTCTCGAATATAAGCAGCTCAAAATTCAATTTTCTTATTCTCTAATATAAACAAAATCTAACTACTTTGGCGCAGTATATGCAATTCTTGGGAGTTTGTCCTCAGGGGTACGTGTTGGAGAATTTGTGATGGTGTTTCAACTCGTTTTTGGACAGATTGTTGGTTAAAATCCAGTCTTATTCTGAGTGAGATGCATGACAACAGCTCCTATACCTGCTGACCGTATTGTTGATATAGTGAAGGATGTTTCTCTTCTTAATGGCTGCCGGATATGGACCGATTTTCCTGTTGGCTCCCTAATTACGTCGTTGCTGAAATTGCTGCTCATATGGGGGGTTTTGCAGGTTGTGGGCGCTGACAAACCAATTTGGAATTTGTCTCATGATGGTTATTTTTCAACAAAGACAGCTTATAACTGTGTTCGTGATTTACCAGTGTCTTCGGATCAGTCTATTTGGCAGTCTATCTAGGATTGGAATGGCCCTGTTCGACCGAAACATCTTCTTTGGATGCTTGCTAAATGTGGTTTGAAGACCAACTGCTTTAGATGGTAGAGAGGTTTGGCGGCTTCCAAACTTGTGCTCTTTGAATTTTTCAAGTGGAAACGAACCATCATTTGTTTCGGAATTGTTCTGTTGTTAAAGGCTTATGGGATTCGCTTGAAGGTCATCCTTGGATTGTTATGAATAGGAGCTGCCCTTTTTCAAACTAGCTTCGTGATAATCTGTTGGTCGAAGATGTTTTGTTTCAGGGTGTTCCTCAGAGTTTATTTTTTTGGCATTGCTTGTTGGGCCATTTGGACAACTAGGAATCATGTTGTGTTCCGTGAGAAGGAGTGGGATTCCATAACTTTACGTCACCTTTGTCTGAGTCAGGAAAAAGAGTTCTTGCTCGCGTTCTCGACGGGAAATCAATCTTTGCATCGAGGGCAGGTTAAAAAGGATAGGTGGGTTAGGTGGATACCCCCTGATGAGAACCAGTATAAATGGAATTTGGATGGTTCTGTCATTCAGAGTTCGGGCCTGGATGCTAGTGGTGTTGTTCTTCGAGATAATTCAGGTAGATGGCTTTGTGGGATTTCTCGTAATGTTAGTTACTCTTCTATTACTGTGGCGAAATTGTGGGCCTTTAAGGTGTAGGAACACAGGGAAACACTAGAAGGGGGGGTTGAATAGTGTTTCTAAATATTTTAAGAAGCTTTTCGAAAACAGATTTACAAAAAAAGGATTTTCAGACAGGTTACTAGAAGACTGTCTGAAGTTTTTAGTTAGCTGTCTGAAGTTGGTTTCAGACTGCTTTAAAATGGTTCTAAATGAAGTTTCTTCTTTTTAAAATATTAAATAAAATATTCAGTCCCCTTAATTAGTTTAAAACCGAAATGACAAAGATAAGGGAAGAGAAACTTAGCCACAGAATTTATCCTGGTTCACTCACTACCACTTGTGAGCTACGTCCAGTCCCAATGCCAACTAACACTTGGATTTTCTCTTAATCTTGCAAGATTACAAGTATTCTTTTCTATCAAGCCTCTTCAGGCTCTACAACCAAGTATTCTTTTTCAGACAAGCCTCTTCAGGCTCAACAACACATGTATTTTTTTTTCCAGACAAGCCTCTCCAGGCTCAAAAGCAAATACAAATGAGAGAAATGCTTAAGCTCACAAACTATATCAGTTTTGAGACTTAAACAGCTACAGATTGTACAGAAATTACTGAGGTATGCTCAGAATAGAAATTTGTGTGTACAAAGATGATAAATTCTATCAGAGTGTTGCAGCGAAAAACTTGCAGAGTTTCTGTTCTTTTGCTATGTTGCTCTCTCTCTGTTGGTCTTCAAATGAGGGGGTATTTATAACCAAATGATTTGAATCATTTAAGACTCTTAGGTTTGTGAAATCAATGCTAGCCGTTGTGAGACAGCTGCTGCAGTACAGAATATTCTCTGACATATTCTGATATTCCCTGACAATTTCTGACATTTTTACAAGGTTTGCTCCTGCCAAAAAGGTGCTCTTTGTTGCTGCTGCAATAGCTGCGTAGCAGAGGATACGTTGTGACAGAGAACGTGCTTGAATTGCATTGCACAGGTGTCAGCTGTTTGTAGCAGAGAACATGCGTGAAAAACGTGCAGAGGTACATGGATTGTCACTGCTTCAGACAAGAGATGCCACGTCATCAAAAGCTTTCAGACGGCTTTGATGCTTCAGACGGGTTGATCATCTTCAGACAACATCAGCTTCTTCAGACGGATCCAACACTTAGTCTTATATAGTAGGCTTCTTGCTGAAAATCATAGATAAACAATTTAGACAATCGTATCTTATGAGAAACAACTTAAGTTGAATTTGTTGATCATTAAAACTTAGAGAAATTTCAGTCTTTAAAACATCATAAACCTCTTTATGATATTTTTGAGACTCAACATTCTCCCCCTTTTTAATGATGACAAATTTAACTTAAATTATGCAAAATTGAGAGATTAAGATTTAGCTCCCCCTGGGACAAATATATTCTTTTAGATGCTTTTATATAGAATTTTCTCAGAAGTTCAGACAGCACAGCTTTGGACTATTTCATGTACTCCCCCTGAATCCTGTAATCACTCCAGATTTTGTTAGATTTAATACTCCCCCTTTTGTCATCAATCAAAAGGGAATTATAGAGCAAAAACAGTAATAGATCAATAAAACAAACAGGTGTATGAACTACAGATAGAGTAAAAACAAGTATCAGAGCAAGGATCAATAAAACAAGTATGAACACATGAGATGGAATAAAAAACATTGATTGTATTAAAATGATGTAAGGATTAAACAGACAATCAGCACTTGAAACAGAAATATGAACATAAGACAATGGGAATAAATTAGTCCTTCTTCTTCAGCAGGGCTTCAGACAGAAAGGAGATCAGTTCTTCCTTGGCCTTGTCTATTGCAGCTTCAATAGAAGACTTCAACTCTTGTTGACCACTTCTTATTAGCTGTTGCTCATGAAGAATTTCTTGCTGATTCTGAATAACCTTTTGTGCTTTCTTTTCTGAGACTTCACATCTCCTCTCAGATTCTTCACATCTCTTCTCAAGGACCTTGACCTTTGATTTCAGCTTCTGGTTTTCTTAAAACAGGTCAGGTTCAGACTCAACTATGATGAGCTGAAGGTAGGGACAAACAAATCTCAAAACTCCAAATCCAGGCTGTAAGCCATATTCTGAAGGATTGTAGACTGGACAGAAAAAGGTCCCAACATACTTCAGAAGCACCCAAGCTTGGTTGAATGAATCTGCCTGTGGGGGAAAGTGATCTCTTAAGAAATGGTACTGAACATTTGTGAAGTGTCCAACACCCATTGCAGATTCAGCATCAGGATCACTACACCCAGAAGAAGACCCAGCAGCTTCTCTGATCTTCCAGTAAGATTCCCACATCCAGTTTTCCAGCAGGTGATTCAAGCCGCCTCCTTCTGACATAATAAACTCAGGAAGACCTTCCCATTCTGAAGCAGTCATGACTTCAGACAGGGGTGCTGATACAGAATATACCTTGGTACCCTTCAATTTTTCATCTTGACCTTCTTTGAGGGGATACCTAGGAACAATTCTATCAGGCTTCACTAAGATTTTGGTTGAAGGCCTGATTGAACTGGTTCTAGGAGGCCTGTAGCCTATCATTCCAACTCCTCTAGCCAAGTCCCTTTGGAACAATTCAGCTTCTGTGTTCAGCATTCTTACCATTAGCCAATCTTCATTATTCAGCTTCCAGGAGTCTTCAGAGAATGGATTGATAAGATCCCAAGTATGTTTAGGAGGGACAACACCCTTCCTTATCTTCTCTAAACCATCAGCATTGTTGGAATATAAAGCCCTTTCATCAGACACAGTTTTCTTAGAGAGACCCTGATGAAGTGAGACAGCAGGGGCTGTTCTAAAGTGATGCAGCTCTTCAGACAGATGCTGGAATTTTGGCAAAGGACAAGAGCCAAAGGAGGTTCTTGTCAGTCTCTTGCATAAGGCTGCAATCTCAGCTGAAAGGTTGAATTGATGAACAGATGAGGGTGGTGAAGGAGGTAAAGGTGTGTGAGGTGGAGATGATGATGGTGAGGAAGGTGATGAAGGTGAAGATAATGAGCTATCAGATAGCTGTATGTACAGAGGTGAGAGGGGTTTGGATGGTGAAGATGTGGGTTCAAGAACTTGGTTTTCTTGAGGTGCAGGGGGTTCAGACAACAGGTTGTCTGATGGTATGATGAGTGTAGGTGATGAGGGTTCAAATGGTATGAAAGGTTCAGAGGGTAATGAAAGTTGCTGTAAGTTTGGTAGAGGTTGGGAGATAGGTGGAGAAGGTTGCTTTTCAGGTGATGAAGGAGGTGAGGGAGTTACATTATCAAATCTCACCTTGATCCTTTTGTAAGGCTTGGGAGCAACAGCATCTTGAGCTTTAGCAGCTCTTTCTTTTTCTTCCCTTTCCTTGGCTTCCTTATCCTCCCTTTCTCTTTCTTCAGAGGAAAGAGCCCTTCTTCTCTTGAAGTATTGATTAGCCTTTACAAAATTTTGATACCTTCCAGCCATGTCTGCTTCTTCTAGATGAGAAGCAGTACTTCTGGTAATCCTAACTTCAGACACTGTTTGAAGTAGTTTACCCTTCTTCTTCTTCCTCTGAGGTGCACTTGACCTCTTTCTTTTCTTTGAGGCTTCAGCAATGACTGCCTGCTTGTCATCCTCAGCATAAGCAAGCTGTGAGGCAATTGCAAGAGCTCTGTCAGTTCTCTCTTGCTCTTCTTTCAGTTCTAACTCTTCTTGTTCAATGGCAGTAGCCAAAGCAGCAACCTGAATCAGTTCAGGATCAGAGGAGCATGCAGCAAGAGGTTGAGCCGCAACTGCATCAATATCCACAGCCTGTCCTTCCATTATAGAAGTAGGCTTTGAGGATTGTGCAGGTTCAGACACCTGACCCACAATTTCAGACAACCGTTGAGAAGGTTTCTGAACAGGTTCAGATGCTTGAATCTGTACAGATGCAGAAGCTATCTTGGCTGAGCTTCTTACAGGTAGCTTCTTCAGCTTAGGTTGAGGTGACGCCTTTGAGGGCTTGAACTCATGTCTTCTGATATCTCCTTTTAGTTCATTTTCCAGAATCTGCACAGTGGAACTTCTCCTCTGAGCTTTCTCCATTAGCAAACTTTCTTTCATGGTTGGCGATGGAGGCCTTGGAGTCAGCTTGATCTTCATGCTCTTTAGGTTTGATTCACCAAACATAGGAATTGAGTGGTGATCAAAGAGCTGGTGAACTGGAACTTTAAAATGCAACAACACCTTGGTGATGATGGTGTTGTGAGGAAAACTTCCAGCAGAGTCTCTCAGCCTCTTCTGAAGGTGATACATGATGATATTTGGAAGATTTATCTTCTGCTTCTTCAGAAGATGAATGAGGCAGAATCTTTCCAGTTCAGACACATGGTTTCTGCTGCCATTTTTAGGGATTACAGAGTTCCCCAAGATAGCATGCAAAACCCTAGCCTTATCTGACATATTCTTTGCATCCAGACTAGCAGGAGAGGAAGTTCCATATAAAAACTCAGTAAAATGCTTCTGACCTCCATTTCTTGATTCCCAGCTAGGAGAGAAGACAGCACCTTCAGTCTTGACACCACAGACAATGGCCAAGATGTCTTCATCAATAAAGATAGATGTGTCGAGCACATTAGCCTTGATGGTAGTGTAGATGCCTTGAGGATTAGGGATTCCTCTGGCTGTGGCCCAGAAATCAAGTATACTCTGCTCATGCCAATGTGAACGATTTTTGTTGAAGTATTCAAGCCACCCAGCAGCTTGAAATTCTGCATGAAGATCCATTCCTAGTGCTTCAAGTTCTTCCAGAAAGACACCCTTGGTCTTCACAATATTATCAGCTCCAGACTTCTTTGGTGCTATTGTTGAAGGATGGAAAGAACTTGAGAGAGAAAGTGCTTTCTTGAAGATGAAGAATAGCAAAGGTTTTGAGAGGGTAGTGAGCTGTAACGTACCAAGGACTCACTGCCTTCCAGTACTTATAGACCTCTGAGGCAATGATGGCAGAAACTGGCCGTGCAGACATAGGGTAACGTGCAAAGTGGATTTAAACCGCCCCTTTATTGCCACGTCATTTGTTCATTTCAGACAAGTGCAAGATTTCAGACATCCTAGTTAATTTCAGACGACCAAAACTTCAGACAGGTCACATGTTTCAGACAGGCTGAAGTTTCAGACACATTATTTTTCATACATACTCACAATGCATGAATGTTCAGTTTATCTCTGATGAACTTAAACCTATCTTCAGTTAGAGGTTTTGTGAATATATCAGCCCATTGATGCTCTGTATCAATAAACTGAATATCAAAAACACCTTTCTGAACATAGTCTCTAATGAAATGATGTTTGATTTCTATATGTTTAGCCCTAGAATGTTGAATGGGATTTTAGATAAATTAATGGCACTGGTATTATCACATAACACAGGTATAACAGATATTGCAATATTAAAATCTTCAAGTTGATACTTCACCCATAATAGTTGTGAGCAACAACTGGCTGCTGAGATGTATTCTGCTTCAGCTGTTGATAATGCAATTGTGCTTTGCCTTTTGCTTGACCAGCTGATCATATTATCTCCAAAGAAGTGACATCCACCACTGGTGCTTTTTCTTTCAACTCTGTCTCCAGCAAAATCAGCATCATAGTATCCTACTAACCTGCAATCCTTACTTTTCTTATAGCACAGACCAAGATTAGTAGTACCTTTAAGATATCTGAAAATTCTTTTTACAGCTTTGTAGTGAGTGATTCTTGGATCAGATTGAAATCTAGCACATAGGCACACACTGAACATGATGTCAGGCCTGCTTGCTGTTAGATACAATAATGAACCAATCATTCCTCTATACAAAGTTTGATTTACTGGTTCTTCATTATCATCTTTATTTAAAGATGCAGAAGGATGCATTGGAGTTGACATAGGTTTGCAGTCACTTAGGTTGAACTTTTTAAGCATTTCATTTGTATATTTCTCTTGATGGATCCATATACAATCAGAATCTTGCTTAATCTGAAGTCCAAGGAAAAACTTTAGTTCACCCATTAGGCTCATTTCAAATTCAGATTGCATTAACTCAGAAAATTCTTTGCACAATGAAGAATTAGTTGAACCAAAAATAATGTCATCAACATATATTTGGACAAGTATAAGATCCTTGTTAGGCTGTTTTCTAAAAAGAGTTGTGTCAACTTTTCCTCTTTCAAAACCATTAGTTGCAAGAAAACTGCTCAGTCTTTCATACCAAGCTCTTGGGGCTTGTTTCAGACCATAGAGAGCTTTCTTGAGTTTAAACACATGTTCAGGAAAAGTTATGTCTTCAAAACCAGGGGGTTGTCTAACAAAAACCTCTTCTTCAATGAAACCATTGAGGAAGGCACTTTTGACATCCATTTGATATAGTTTGATGCCATTATTTACAGCATAAGATAAAAGAATTCTAATTGCTTCTAACCTGGCAACTGGGGCAAAGGTTTCAGTGAAGTCAATACCTTCTTGCTAGTTATAACCTTGAGCTACTAGCCTTGCCTTATTTCTGATAACTTTGCCTTCTTCAGACAGCTTGTTTCTGAACACCCATTTGGTTCCAATAATTGTTTTCCCATGGGGTTTAGGAACAAGGGTCCAGACATCACTCCTAGCAAATTGATTTAGCTCCTCTTGCATGGCTAGGATCCACCCTTCATCATGCAGAGCTTCATCAATGCTCTTTGGCTCAATTTCAGACAGGAGAGCAAGAGAATTCAAATGTCTGAATTTTGATCTTGTCTTAACTCCATCTGAGGTGCTGCCAATGATTTGCTCTTTTGGATGATGTGACTTGTATCTCCAATCAGTTTTATGAGGAGACATCACATCTGTCTGAGACTCAACATTTGTCTGAAGAGGTTTAGAAACAGCAGGAGCTTCAGACAGGTGCTCATCCTTCAAATCGTTGTGATCATTCAGCTCCATTCCTGCAAAATCATCTTCTAGATCTGATAGTTCCCTATCAGTCTCTTTGTTATCATTGAATTTTACATGAATGGTTTCTTCAACAATTAAAGTTCTAGAGTTATACACTCTATATGCTTTAGATGTTTCAGAATATCCAATGAAAAATCCATTATCAGACTTTGCATCAAATTTTCCAAGATCATCTTTGGTGTTCAGTATAAAACATTCACATCCAAAGATGTGGAAATATGATATGTTGGGTTTTCTTCCTTTCCACAATTCATATGGAGTCTTTTTCAGAATTGGTCTTACCAATATTCTATTTTGAAGGTAACAAGCTGTGTTAACAGCTTCTGCCCAGAAGGTTCTAGGTAAGTTGCTTGAGTTGAGCATGGTCCTTGCCATCTCTTGCAAACTTCTGTTCTTTCTCTCAACAACCCCATTCTGTTGAGGTGTTCTTGCCACAGAGAAATTGTGTGAGATCCCATTCTCATCACAGAACAATTTGAAATTTGCATTCTCAAACTCCCCACCATGATCACTTCTTATGACAGAGATACAGAATCCCTTTTCATTCTGTACCTTTTTACAAAATATTGTGAAATTCTTAAAAGTCTCATCCTTGTTTCTAAGGAATATCACCCATGTGAATCTAGAATAGTCATCAACGATGACCAAACCATATTTCTTTCCACTAAGACTTTCTGTTCTAATAGGACCAAACAAGTCAATGTGTAAAAGTTCTAGTGGTCTGCTAGTTGAAACAACATCTTTACTCTTGAAGGAGTGTCTTGTTTGTTTCCCTTTCAGACAGCTATCACATAAAATGTCAGATTTGTATGAGAGCTTGGGCAATCCTTTAACAAGGTTGTGTTTTGCTAATCTTGAGATTAATCTCAAGCTGGCATGCCCAAGTCTTTGATGCCAAATCTGTTTTTCATCTTCAACAGAAATGAAGCATTTTACATTTTGACTTGCTAGATCCTCTAGATCAATTTTATACACATTGCTGTGTCTCTTAGCAGTAAAAAGTGTTTGATCAGAGGAGTCTTTGACTATGCATCCTTCCTTGGTAAAGGATACTACATAACCACTGTCACATAATTGGCTTATGCTCAGTAAATTATGTTGTAGTCCTTCCACAAGAAGAACATTTTTAATGAGGGATGAAGGAATTATACCTATAGTCCCTATGCCAGTGATCTTCCCTTGCTGATTTCCACCAAAGGTGACCACTCCTCCTTCCTTAGGTCTAAGGTTTTGGAACAAAGACCTTTCTCCTGTCATGTGTCGCGAGCACCCACTGTCCAGGTACCATTTGTGGGGTCTCCTTTGTCCTGTTAAACACATCTGCAACAGGAATGATCAAGTTTTTAGGTACCCAAGTTCTTTTGGGTCCTGTTTTGTTAGCTTTGGGTCTTGCTTTTCTCTTGTGCTTGCACTGAATCACATTGTGTCCAAGCTTACCACAGTGAGAACACCCAGTGACCTTCTTTTTACTTTTAGAAAAATTTAAGACAGTAGGTGGTTCAGACAAGTTATGATCAAAAAAACCTAGTCCACTTTTGTCAGAGGAATGTCTTTGATTTCCAAGCATTATGTTTAAATTTTTTGTTCCTTTGACAAACTTGGCCAGATCATTTTTCAGTTCTACAATCTGTTTCTGAAGTTTTTTATTTTCTTCAGACACAGTTTGTGAACTGTGGTTTTTATTCTCAAGGACCTTTTCCTTGAGTATAATATGTTCTATTTCCAGAGACTCATATTTGTTACACATTTCTGTGTGAGCCTTGGTTAGATTCTTATACTCTAGAAACAGTTCCTTGGAACTTTCCACCAGATCATCATACATTTCTTGCAAGGTAAGAGTGAATACCTCAGCTTCAGAACTGTCTGAAGATGGTAGGCTTGCCATGAGACACAGATTTGCCTCTTCTGAGGTGTCTTCCTCCTCTTCTGAAGTTGATTCATCCAGATCCTCCCATGTTGCCATGAGACCTTTCTTTTTCTTGAAAAACTTCTTTTTCTTGAAGTTGTTTTTCTTTAGTTTTGGACATTCAGCCTTCATGTGCCCTGGTTGCTTACACTCAAAACAAATAATCTTGTCAGTTTGTATTTCTTTACCTGACTTACCACCTTTTGAGGTTGAAGGTTGATTCTTTCTGAATCTTCCTCTGTTCTGTAGCATTCTCTTGATCTTCCTACTTAGAAGAGCAAGATCATCATCATCTTCTGAGCTATCTTCAGAGTCTTCATCTCCCTCTGAAGCTGCCTCGGCTTGCATAGCCTTGATGTTGCCATGCCTAGACTGTCTGGTCTTGGAGTTTAGGGCTAGAGATTTTCTCTTGTTGTCATCTTCTCCCAGCTCAAGCTCATGGACCTTAAGAGATCCCAACAGTTCTTCCACTCTAAGAGAATTCAAATCTCTTGCTTCTTGAATGGCAGTAACTTTGGGTCTCCAGGACTTAGGCAAGCTCCTTAGGATTTTTTCTGTTATTATCTCCAGAGTTGTATGTTCTGCCTAAGGACCTGAGTCCATTAGTTATGGTCTGAAACCTTCCAAACATTTGATCAATGGTTTCAGATTCTTCCATCTTGAACATCTCATACTGATGTATGAGCATACTTATCTTCGATTGCTTGACAGTCTCAGTACCTTCATGGGCTGCTGCAAGAGTATCCCAAATCTCCTTGGCAGAGGTGCATCCATGAACCTTCTCATATTCTGATTTGTTCAAAGAACATATCAGATAGAGTTTGGCCTTAGCATTCATCTGGACTCTAGCCTTTTGCTCCACAGTCCATTCAGTCTTAGGTATAGGCACATCATTTAGCATAGGCACATAGTCTCCATCAGTGACCACATCCCAAACATCAATGTTTGTGCTTTCAATGAACAGCTTCATTCTATCTCTCCAGTAGTGATAATCTTCTCCATTGAAAGCTGGAGGTCTTGTGATAGAGGCTCCTTCTGTGATGTATTGCCTGTTACTGTTTGAAGCTTCCATGTGGATCTTTCAGTCCTCAGACACTTGTTAGGTGTATCAACCCTGAGTAGAGCTCTGGTACCAACTGTAGGAACACAGGGAAACACTAGAAGGGGGGGTTGAATAGTGTTTCTAAATATTTTAAGAAGCTTTTCGAAAACAGATTTACAAAAAAAGGATTTTCAGACAGGTTACTAGAAGACTGTCTGAAGTTTTTAGTTAGCTGTCTGAAGTTGGTTTCAAACTGCTTTAAAATGGTTCTAAATGAAGTTTCTTCTTTTTAAAATATTAAATAAAATATTCAGTCCCCTTAATTAGTTTAAAACCGAAATGACAAAGATAAGGGAAGAGAAACTTAGCCACAGAATTTATCCTGGTTCACTCACTACCACTTGTGAGCTACGTCCAGTCCCAATGCCAACTAGCACTTGGATTTTCTCTTAATCTTGCAAGATTACAAGTATTCTTTTCTATCAAGCCTCTTCAGGATCTACAACCAAGTATTCTTTTCAGACAAGCCTCTTCAGGCTCAACAACACAAGTATTTTTTTTCAGACAAGCCTCTCCAGGCTCAAAAGCAAATACAAATGAGAGAAATGCTTAAGCTCACAAACTATATCAGTTTTGAGACTTAAACAGCTACAGATTGTACAGAAATTACTGAGGTATGCTCAGAATAGAAATTTGTGTGTACAAAGATGATAAATTCTATCAGAGTGTTGCAGCGAAAAACTTGCAGAGTTTCTGTTCTTTTGCTATGTTGCTCTCTCTCTGTTGGTCTTCAAATGAGGGGGTATTTATAACCAAATGATTTGAATCATTTAAGACTCTTAGGTTTGTGAAATCAATGCTAGCCGTTGTGAGACAGCTGCTGCAGTACAGAATATTCTCTGACATATTCTGATATTCCCTGACAATTTCTGACATTTTTACAAGGTTTGCTCCTGCCAAAAAGGTGCTCTTTGTTGCTGCTGCAATAGCTGCGTAGCAGAGGATACGTTGTGACAGAGAACGTGCTTGAATTGCATTGCACAGGTGTCAGCTGTTTGTAGCAGAGAACATGCGTGAAAAACGTGCAGAGGTACATGGATTGTCACTGCTTCAGACAAGAGATGCCACGTCATCAAAAGCTTTCAGACGGCTTTGATGCTTCAGACGGGTTGATCATCTTCAGACAGCATCAGCTTCTTCAGACGGATCCAACACTTAGTCTTATATAGTAGGCTTCTTGCTAAAAATCATAGATAAACAATTTAGACAATCGTATCTTATGAGAAACAACTTAAGTTGAATTTGTTGATCATTAAAACTTAGAGAAATTTCAGTCTTTAAAACATCATAAACCTCTTTATGATATTTTTGAGACTCAACATAAGGATGTTGTGTCTTTATCCATCCAGGGAGGTGATTCATCTGTTTGTTTTGAGAGTGATTTTTTGGCTGCTGTTAATTAATTTTGTGAAGCTCGGTGTTGCCCTTAATCATCCTTGTTTCTCTTTGGTTGCTTCTATCTGTAATGATTTAAAAAGTCTTAGTCGTTTTGTTATTAATCATATTTATAGGGAGGGGAATTTTGTTGCTGATGGGTTAGCTAAGATGGGTCATTCTATGCCTTTTGGGTGTCATATTTTTTCTGCTCCTCCTGTTAGTATTGATCATCTCCTTGTGGGAGACTGCAGTGGGGTTTCCTTTGTTAGGTGTTTAGCTATTTAGTGGGGCTTTGCCCCTCCCTTCTACCAAAAAAAAAATCTAACTACTTTCACCCCATTATTAATTGTTAATACCCCCAAAATACCCTAATTTAATTTAAATTTTCTTTCCAAAAACCCACTTTGTAATAAATATTAGGAATGATAGTTTAGGAAATACATTCACTTTTTATGTGAGTTTGAGAAAATTTAATGTGCTCAACTATATAAAATTTTTAATTAGCGTGAATTAGTTAATTTTTGTTTACATTCAAGATCGAATGGAGTATTATTTTATTTATAATTTAATCACATGTTTATATTTGTATAAGTATATATTTATGAAATTACTTATATTGATATATTTTTATGGTTATTTTATCTAATATCGTTTTAATATGTTTATGAAATTACTTATACTAATATACTTTTATTCTTGCAAACATGTTATTTGGATTTCCTATTGTCTTCGTTTCAAAACATTTATGATTGTCTTATTATTTGTGTTGACTTAATTAAATTTCAATTATTTAGATTTTGTTTTACAACATGTCATGTACATATATAGGAACGTCATGTTATTTTGTGTTAACTTAAATTCCCATTATTTGGATTTCACATTGCAATGTGTGATGTATTTATGTATTCAAGATCGGTGGAGTATAGACCATGTTAGTATGTTAGATCTAGCTAATGTTTAATCTTTAATGTGTTTACATTATTATTTCATATTTTTATAAGCTATCTCTTTTAAAAATCGAAAATCAATTCAATCCAAATCTAAATTAGATTAGATTGGATTAGATTTGAAAAAAAAATAAAACTGATCAAATGATGAAATGATAAAATTAAATGCAATTTTTTGGATAATGATTTGTTTGCCTTGAAATCGATCCAAATCGATATGTAAACACCTATGGCCTATAGGGTAGCGCAAGGGTTATCTTTATAATACAATACTTTTACAATACAATGGTAGACCGATTGAGAAAGAGAAAAAAAGAGTAGGATAAAAAGTAGAATATATCATAGCACAAACAAAAAGGTAGCATTTTATATTTTTAAAGCTTGATAGAGGTTAATGCTTTCCGTTTACAGTTTATTTAATTTGAATATTTTCATGTGCATACATTGATTTTGAGGATTTTGTCTATGTTTATTTGCTACAATTTTTTCGTGACAAGTGAAGGTTCCCTCCTCATGGCAACACTATTTGCAATTTTCCAAATTATTGCACTATAAGGGCCTGTTTGGTTTATGAAAACATTTCCTGTTTCCATTTCCTGTTTTCACTCTGTTTCCTGTTTTCTGAAATTTTACAAAGGAAAAACTGGAAATGCTGGAAACAGCAAATTTTTGTTTCCAGTATTTCCAGTTTTTCCTTTGTAAAATTTCAGGAAACAGAAAAAAAAAATGGAAACAGGAAACGAAAATGTAAACCAAACAGGCCCTAAGTTTTCTACTACAATTAATACCATTCCTAACTTGAAATATTCAAGAAACTCTAACTTTCATAAGTTGTATGATATAGACTTTTTTTGGTTATCCCCCTTAAATTTATTCATCAAACAATGATATGTGAACACCCACCAATTTCTCGACACTTATTAACTTCTCCTAACTGTCTCTCTCTATTTTTTATCTTATCACATATTATCACATATAATCATATATCACTTCTCTATCTTCTCTTTCTATACCTCTCTAGGTGTTTATACCCATGAATGTTTATGGATTACTTTCTCTTTAAAAAAAGTAAGAATTCTATTTTTGTTTATCTATTTAGAAAATCAACATAACATAATTATTATTTTTTAAATATACCCTTATACTCATCTAAATATAAATACTAACATGACTAGTATGGTTGTTTGGTTACCATTTTTGAACCTTAACACCCCGTCTCTCTTTATTGAGAAATTTCATCCACAAATCTTTTCAATAAAGACAACATCTTACAGATTCATGAGACAAAGCAACAAAAATGTAGGAGGCTTCAAAATTTTCTGCATATGAAATGAGGGTGAAATTTACGGTACATGAGTTTCAAAAACTTGTACCGGTACATGAAGTATGATTACCATTGATTTATATTTTTAAAAGACAAAGGGTTCAGATCAAGTACTTATAACCAGTTGCACTGGTAAATTGTGCTTTACATTTTAGTTCCTATGAATAGTGATATGTTATATTACATTTTAGTCCATGTGTACTAACTTCTTGGACCTTTGGTTCTTTGTCGACCTGTCACATCAATCATCTTGCAGCTCGTGCCCCTAATTTGTTTCTTCTTGACCCTTTACAATTCCTTTCTTAAATTAATGTTAATTTATATAATTAATTTTATATTAATGTTATAAAAATATTATTACTACATTTAGAGATTAAATTAGGTTGATCAAATTAATTTTCTGGAATATTAACACTATAATTTATCTTTGTAAAATAAAAATTATAATATTTATTCTTGATTTTGGTTAAGCTATGGTCTTCGTATATATTTATTCTCTCAAAAGTTGATTTTTTTTTCGTGTTAACCATAGGTATCTCTTATTACCAGGGATAATCATATTCGGGTCTTATTCACAGTTAAGACTCTTTACCCCTCCCTAAGAGTGTGTTTAGTGAGGATCGAACTCGGTAGTTATTTCCACCTCAAAAGTTGAAATTACTTACTTATGCAAAAGTTAAATGGGAGTGCTTTTAAAAAAGTTAAGTTGCAAATATTAATTTCAACTTATGGGATTGTTTGTGGTGATAAAAGTTAATCTTGAAAGAGTCACTTTTAAACATTTTGATTCTAAGAACAATCTGGAGACTAGAATCTGGTCCTCTTATGGGATTCTTTTCAAAAGTAGGTTTATAGTGTTTTCACTTTGAAGACTTTCAAAAGATCTTGTTTCTCAAAGTTTAAAGCAAAATTATTCAGAATTCCATCAAGTAAAACTCTGAGTTGAAGTTTTGAAAATTAGAAGGAACAGAGTTACAATTAATATGATGTATAATAAGATATTTTTTTAATCATCAAGTTTTGTATTTGTTATGAGGAATGTATTTATGGGGAATTAATTACTTAAAATTTATAATAATTAAAAGAAAATTTAGTCTTTTGGGGAGAATGAGAGAAAATAATTTTAGGCAACCATTTGGTCAGATTAACGTTGGATCTGAAGGTTTCATTCAAATTCAACTGAGTATAACGGTATATAAGCTAAGTGGTTCCAAGTGAAAATGTTAAGGTTCAAGGTGTTGATCACCACGTCTAGTGGTTAGAGGTGTTTGCAGATTGGATTGTATCAATTTTTAAGAGAAAAATCATCTAATCTAATCGTATCAATTTTTTACTTGACCATCCAATCTATTTGATTTTAAATTTAAATCTGATTTGATTCAATATAATTTAAGGTCGTTTGGATTGGAATGGTTTTCAATTTTGTGTTTGTGTTATTATCATGTGAAACATTTAATAAATATTAAAAATTAAATTTTAAATCTCAAATGTCTCATCTGATAAATTAATTATTATAAACTTATGATTAAACATTTATTTTAAAAGTAAACTAACACTTTGGTCTCTGACTTTGTCATCATCTTTCACTTTGGTCCCTGAGATTATAAAAATCACCCTTCGTTAGTCCCCCGCTTTGACCTCTGTTTTTCACTTAGGTCCAAACCACTAACGTATGTTAAATCCTTGCTAAGATGTCACTCAATAGGGACTAAAGTGCAAGATTTTTTACAATGTCAGGGACCAAACCGCATGGTGGTCCCTTATCTTCTTCTTCTTCCCTCTCCTTTGCAGAATTCTCATCCTTCTTCTTCTTCTTATGCAAATTAGAGGGTTTGAAACGGAAGCCTTCAAGTTCTCCCATATGATTTTCCTTTGCTTCAACTCAGAGTTTCGTAATTGTGTGGTTTTAACCTCACACAAATCTGCAACATATAAAGTGGGGGACTAACAAAGGGTTTTTATAATCCAAGGGACCAAAGTGAAAGACGCTGACAAAGTCAGGGACCAAAGTGCTAGTTTACTCTTTATTTTAAACTAAAAAAAACTCACACAAGATTACAAATAATATTTCTATATAATAAATTACTTTTTTATTTGTGTTATGTGTTTATTTTGTGATTTTATTAAAGAATTTTTTTTACATATTTTTATTGGAACTTGTATTTATTAATTTAAATATAAAAATATATATAAAAAGGAGAGCATGATAAATGAGATATGAAAACTAATTTAAAACTAGTTTAAATTGATATACTTATAGAAATATTAAGATATTTGGTATGCGAGTAATAAAACCATAAAAATATATTAATATGGGTAATTTCATAAATGTATACACATAAATTATATTCATGTTAGTTTTAAAATATCACCACACGGGTCAACCAATTTGAGGTGCTAATAAATAATATAGACAAAACACACACACATACAAATGTTATTTGTACAACATGTTGTATGCACAACAAAGTGAGAGATAGAGAGAAAATAGAGGAATGTAAAATGTGATAAATGATATGATGTGTGATATGATAGAGAGATAATGAGAAAAAGTATGTTGTATGAGTTGTTGCATAAATTATATGGGTCACGATATGTGAACACTAGATTTCAAACTTTAGGAGTTTCAACACTTAATAAATTTTTGTAAAATGTGAATTTGACCAATCCAACCATTTAATTGAAAGTTCTTATAAAATAGATCAAACTTATAAAATTTCATAAAAATTGAAAACTAATTGATACTCCATCAAACTAATTTATTTTAACGTATAATATGTTTTTAAAATATAAGTAAAAATCCACTATTAGATAACTTATCTACGATTGTCCAAATTATCTGAAATTTGACATACATGATCATGAAGGTAATATAATGTGATTCAACGATTAAATTGGTCAAATTCATATTTTACAAAAAGTTATTAAGTGGTGTAACTCTTAAAGTTTGACACCTGGTGTTAACGAATCCTCACTCATTATATATATATATATATATATTGATTTTTGAAAAAAAAAATGTAATTATGTAATTTTTATGGGTTACTAGATATAATAAAATTTTAAATAGATGTAATAATGCATTAATATAAGAATGAAATACTTATTTTAATGTATATTTATTTATTTACATATGTTTAAAAAAATTACGTGTGTATAATAATAATATGTGACTAAAATTAATTTTTTAATGTATATAAAAAAACACATTGTGTTGATTTCTATTTTAATGAGAATAGTGTAAAATTTTAATAATACTATATTTTATTATTTTTGAAAATAGTCACCGATGTATAATATGTATATTAATAATAGTGTAAAATACTAAAATTATATTGATTTTTAAATTATATATATTTAAAATTAAGAAACCACCTATGTAGATATAGAGCAAACAGGCAACGTCCTTTGCCTTGAGACAGTATGCGCGTGAGAAATTCTTCACCGTGTAGGGCTTTCTTACAAAATATATTGGTCAAAGGTTTTATTTGTAATTCTATTTTCAAAGTCATAATGACCTCCACGTGACAGTCATTTTCCTTTTGCACCGACTCATGTACCGTAAAAAGCACCATGAAATGAGTCAAAAAGAGAAGATATATAAATCTCAAATATCATATATATGTATATATATGCATGAGGTTTGAGGGACATTTTTCCCGCCTAAATGGGCTAATCATGTAATTAGCCATTGTAATTCATGTGGAGCCAATTCTGAAGAGAGAGAGATTGTCAATTAGAATTCAAAATTATGCTATTTATTTATGGAGTCCACCAATTCTCTTTCTTATTTACAACAATTCTACCGAACCAGAGTTCAAATTGATTGTATTCATTTATTCACCACTTATTCTTTTCCTATTATTTACTCTTCCACTAAATTAATCAGCAACATTTCAACTAATAAAAAACTGGGTTTTAATTTCTAAATTTTTATTCGTAATAAGTTATCTTCACCGAGTAACGCAACTTTCCAATACTAAAAGTAATTATGATCCTGAATGCCTCTCGCTCTACTTTATTACCTTCACACCTCAGCCAAATGGCTCTCGCCTTTTATTTTTCTCATTATGCGATAGGTTTTTTTCCCCTTTTGCGTCCTCTCATTTTTTCTGTCTGTGTAGGTCGATAATGTAATGCCCAAATTTCTAAATCCAAGAATTAAGCTTGTTGGAAGCTAAATTCCCAAATTTCTGAAATTATTTCGCGCCATTTTAAATATCGCACTACAAGCCATATAACGTTTAAGCGCTCAACGATAACTCAAACAATATATGGGAATATAAACTAAATACATAATGCCTCAAGGCTCAATTAAACATAAACTGTATACATCCACTAGGATACCCCCATACATGTGCCCTAAGCAAAATAGAAGGCCCGAAGGCAGCACATGTACAGTCACATCCCTCAAAATAATACTGTTAGAGAATATCTCCTATTTAGGGAAATTAGAATAGAATAAATGTATTTAAGGAAACTAGGAAACTACATTAAGTGTTGATTTGTATAGTTGTATTTCCTTATTTCTGTATAGGTCTATGTTTCCTTATTTTGTACAGATTATATTTCCTATGTTTCCTTTATTAGTGAGTGTAAATCATGTATATAAATATGCAGCTGGTGAGGTATTTTTCCTCAAGCAATTCAGCAATCCTATTCTCTACTTTTACATGGTATCAAGAGCTTACTTCCTGTGGGCCTGATAAAAGTCAGAATCCTAGTTCGCTGTCCGCTGTCCCTGTCCCTCTCTCACAGTCTTGACGTCCAGCAACAGTCCGACCACCGTCCAGCATTGTCCAGCACCGTCCGGCCACCTGCAGTCACCGTCCGACAATCGCAACGTCAGAAACGGACACAGAAGGTGTCGATCTGTTCATCCCCGAAAACAGCGCCGCCATCCGCTTCCGCATGCGCCCTCACGCGCCGCCACCGTCCGCTGTCCTTGTCGGCGCGTGTAAGCCACGCGCCGCCTTCTAGGCCTCCAATTGCTCCGCCGCCGGTCCCGTCAGCTTCGTCCAGGCCTTCTCTGTCCGTTTTGGGGGTCAAATACCCCAAAATCCAGATCTCAGTCCGTCGGTCTTCTTCGCAGTCGCTATAATGGCATTATCCACATCCTTTTCTGAAGTTGTGACAGGAAAGCAACCTATTTTTTTGTCCAAAGCTGAAATCCAGGAGTATATGCAGTGGAAGGCAGCCAAACAAAATCAGTCAGCCACAACTACAATTGCTCATACCGGTAATCCTACAGTTTGTATATCTCATACCAATCATAATCCGACATCTTGGGTTATTGATTCTGGTGCTTCCGACCATGTGTCTGGTAATCGGTCACTATTTTCTTCTCCTTTATTTGAGATTTCTCGCTCTATTACTCTTGCTAACGGTTCTAAAGTACCAGTCCAAGGCATTGGTCATGTTTCTCCCACGGAATCTATCTCATTAAAATCTGTCCTATTTATGCCTGGATGTCCCTTTAATTTGATTTCCTTGAGTCAACTCACTCATTCACTTAATTGCTCAATCACCTTTGATTCTGATTCTTTCATTATTCAGGATCGCGGTACGGGGAAGACGATTGGTGTAGGACATGAATCACAAGGACTCTACTATTTGAAGACCACGTCTCCAACAATATGTGCTGCTACTGAGTCTCCCCACCTTCTTCATCAACGTCTAGGTCATCCCAGTCTGCAAAAACTTCAACTAATGGTTCCATGTCTTGCAAAATTGAAGTCCCTAAATTGTGAGTCATGTCAACTCGGGAAACATACCCGTTCTTCCTTTCCTAGTCAGGTTCAGAATCAAATAGAACCTTTTGCTGTTATTCATTCTGATATATGGGGTCCAAGTCGTGTGTCTAATTCATTAGGATTCAGGTATTTTGTCACCTTTATAGATGACTTTTCTAAGTTTACTTGGTTGTTTTTGATGAAAGAACGGTCTGAATTATTTTCTATCTTCAAGTCATTCTATATTGAAATACAAAATCAATTTGGAAAATCAATTAAGATCTTAAGGAGTGACAATGCCAAAGAATATTTTTCCCATGAATTTTCATCATTTATGTCATCTCATGGTATTCTACATCAGTCTACATGTCCCCACACACCTCAACAAAATGGTGTGGCTGAAAGAAAAAATCGTCATCTTATTGAGACTGCCAGAACTTTGTTATTACATACAAATATGCCTCTACATTTTTGGGGGGATGCTGTTTTAACAACTTGTTATCTAATTAATCGTATGCCTTCTTCTGTTATTAATAACCAAGTACCTCACAAATTATTATTTCCTACAAAGTCTCTATATGTTGTCCCTCCTCGTGTGTTTGGTTGTACTTGTTTTGTTCATAACCTCTCTCCAGGTACAGACAAATTGTCTCCTCGTGCTATCAAATGTGTCTTTGTCGGCTATTCCAGGCTACAAAAAGGGTATCGGTGTTATTGTCCTTCCTCACATCGTTGGTATATTTCTGCAGATGTAACGTTCTTTGAAGAAACACCATACTTCACCTCTTCCGTTGAGTCTAATACAATCTCTGATGTATTACCAATTCCCTATTTTGGTCCACCTCTGTTTCCTTTGCAGGTTTCCTCACCTGGTTCTATCCAGCCCGGAGAGACTCAGTCCGGTACTTCGCAGCACCCTATCATCACATATCGACGAAGAACACAACAAGTTCTTCCACCAACAGAAGACATAATAGAAGATCCTAGTGATTCATGTCCACCTCCAACGGCTTCTCCTATCACGACCCTGCCAAAGTCCTCCCAATCAAGTCCTCCCATTGCTCTTCGGAAAGGTACTCGTTCCACTCGAAATCCTCATCCCATCTACAACTTTCTCAGTTTTCATCGTTTATCACCATCATATTTTGCCTTTGTATCTTCTTTGTCCTCTGTTTCTATTCCTAAGAGTGACAGTGAGGCACTTTCTCATTCGGGATGGAGGCAAGCTATGATTGATGAAATGACTGCTCTTGAGCATAGTGGCACATGGGATCTCGTTCACCTTCCTCCGGGGAAGAAAGTTGTAGGATGCAAATGGGTATATGCTGTGAAAGTTGATTCGAATGGTTGTATTGATCGTCTTAAAGCTCGCTTGGTTGCTAAGGGATACACTCAAACATATGGCCTTGATTATAGCGACACATTCTCTCCCGTCGCTAAGATGGCTTCTGTTCGCCTTCTTCTTGCCATGGCAGCCATTCGCCATTGGCCGTTACTTCAACTTGACATCAAGAATGCATTCCTTCATGGAGACCTTGCAGAAGAAATCTATATGGAGCAACCACCTGGGTTTGTTGCTCAGGGGGAGTCTGGCTTGGTGTGTAAGTTGAAGAGATCTCTTTATGGTCTGAAACAGTCTCCCCGAGCTTGGTTCGGGAAGTTTAGCACAGTGGTACAAAGGTTTGGTATGACTCGCAGTGAAGTTGATCATTCAGTGTTTTATCAACATAATTCAGTTGGTAGGTGTATTTATCTCGTGGTTTATGTGGATGATATAGTCATTACAGGTGATGATCATGAGGGAATATCTCGGTTAAAGAAGCATTTGTTTGATCATTTTCAAACCAAAGATTTGGGTAAACTAAATTACTTTCTTGGTTTGGAGGTTGCTCAATCTAGAAGTGGTATTACAGTTTCACAAAGGAAGTATGCTTTAGATATATTGGAGGAAACAGGAATGATAAATTGTAAGCCTTTTGACACCCCCATGGATCCAAATAGCAAGTTGTTACTAGATCAGGGGGAGCTCTATCCAGATCCTGGCAGGTATAGAAAGGTAATTGGGAAACTAAACTATCTTACTATAACCAGACCAGATATCTCTTTTGCAGTCAGTGTAGTAAGTCAGTTCATGCAATCCCCTTGTGTTGATCACTGGAATGCAGTGACTCGAATTCTGAGATACATTAAAAATGCTCCTGGTCAAGGGTTGGTTTATGAAGACAAAGGAAACACTCATGTTGTC
This sequence comes from Sesbania bispinosa, assembly GCA_026901365.1. NCBI lineage: Eukaryota > Viridiplantae > Streptophyta > Magnoliopsida > Fabales > Fabaceae > Sesbania > Sesbania bispinosa. Next base: position 84,809 of record QLOH01001038.1, read on the forward strand.
GGATATTCAGATGCAGACTGGGCTGGTTCTCCCATTGATAGACGCTCCACTTCAGGTTATTGTGTCTTTGTAGGTGGAAATCTCATATCTTGGAAGAGTAAGAAACAACAAGTTGTTGCTCGATCAAGTGCTGAGGCTGAATATCGTGCTATGGCATTGGTTACTTGTGAACTCATCTGGGTAAAACAGTTGCTTAGGGAGTTGAAGTTTGGTAACGTCAACGAGATGAAGTTATATTGTGATAACCAAGCTGCACTCCACATTGCGTCCAACCCAGTCTTTCATGAAAGAACAAAGCATATAGAGATTGACTGTCACTTTATCAGGGAAAAGGTTCTTTCCAAGGAAGTTGTCATTGAGTTTGTTAACTCTAATGACCAACTAGCAGATATTTTGACAAAGTCCCTTCGAGGTCCTCGAATACAATTTCTTTGTGGCAAGCTTGGTGCATATGATTTGTATGCTCCAGCTTGAGGGGGAGTGTTAGAGAATATCTCCTATTTAGGGAAATTAGAATAGAATAAATGTATTTAAGGAAACTAGGAAACTACATTAAGTGTTGATTTGTATAGTTGTATTTCCTTATTTCTGTATAGGTCTATGTTTCCTTATTTTGTACAGATTATATTTCTTATGTTTCCTTTATTAGTGAGTGTAAATCATGTATATAAATATGCAGCTGGTGAGGTATTTTTCCTCAAGCAATTCAGCAATCCTATTCTCTACTTTTACAAATACAATATAATTCTAGTCATCAAATTAATCCACTAAATACTTCAAAACTGAAGCTCCTGCAAGCCTCCAAGATCACTGCCCTGGCCGGGGTGGAACCTGTGCATCTATAATATATATATAACCACAAAACGTGTGGTGAGACAGATGTCTCAGTGAATATAACTATGCCCATGCAGTGTAGGGAAAACAAGCATATGGAAATGTAGTAGCTCAACCAATAGATGCTTAAATATATAATCATGTATGTGCAACAAATAAATCAATCAAAACCTCCCACAAGGAGCAATCTAGTGTATAACCCACACCAAGGTGTCTTTTCACTATTACGTCTTTTGAGCGCTCTGCATCGTGACCAAGGACTGTCGTCCAGGGACACTTTTATGATTAAGTTTTATTATCAAGCATAGATGAAATGCATATCATCAATTTAGTTGAGGATTCCTCATTTTCCTCTTGGTCGAGAGGTCCATGTGGTTACCTCGTTCCTCTTGTTATTAGGTGGTCCGAAGACCAATGGCATGAGGTCCGAAGACCCAATTCTTTTCTTGTAAGCATGAGGTCCGAAGACCCAATTCCTGTCCATTAAACATGAGGTCCGAAAACCCAATCCTTTTCGTTAAACATGAGGTCTAAAAGACCCAAATCTTTTCTCCGTTAAACATGAGGTCCAAAAGACCCAAATCTTTCCCCTTCAAACATGAGTGTGGAAAATATGTACATGAGCATGGGTATTCCTATGAATGCATAACCCCTTCAAGGTATCACCATCAAAATACAATCATCAAGCAAAAATCCCAAATCTTCTAACCCAGGGTTAAAGCCACATGAGCATACAACCAATCAATCCCATCATACATCCTAGATTTATCTCTAATCAACCATAATCAAGCAATATAAGCAAGGGAAGTAAGAATAGGGAGCATACATGGATATTCATTCAAGAATGTAAGTGAGTGGGTGAACCACACTCACCTCTAAGGGAGGAAATAGGAATAATGGAGGGATGGGGATGAAGATCCAAGATCCTTGAAAGGTGTGGGTGGCTTCAAACCAAGCTTCTTCCTTGAATCTCCCCCTTCTCTCTAGTTTCTTTCCCTAGAAAAAGAGAAAATGAGAGAAATGAGGGCCAAAAGACCTACCTTTCTGTTTTTAAAAACAAAAAACGCGCGCGCTCGCTCAATCAAAAAGTATTGCTGAAAATGCTCCATCACTCAAGCGATGATCCGCTCGCTTGAGCGATCCCCAACTCAGATAGCACCCCTGATGTTGTAGGGGTCCTCGCTCGAGCGAAGCCTTGCTCGCTTGAGCGAGCCTCAACTCAGAGACTCCCCTCCTCTCTGCCCTACCCCTCGCTTGAGCGAGCCTACCTGAACTCAAATTCTTCCTTTCTTCACCCTTACTCCCTTCTCCCCTCTATTCCTAGTATATTAACCTCCTTCTAACTTAGTTCCCTTCATCCGAATCTCTTCCTTCATCTTCATCAATCCTCTAACTAATTCCTTCCTCCTATATCTAATTCCCGCGTTCAACGCCCCTAGTTTCGGTCTCATCCTTATACATATAATCTTTCCCGTCTTAAGGTGTTATTTCTTCCAAGTTAGTTCTACAGTTGTGTCTGGCTTAACACCTGGTTTTCCCTCCAAATTCTCTTAAAAATCATAGCTCTTAATGCATTCCTTACCTCTTATCAAAGTTCGCACTCGAGCCCCCAAGTTCTCATACTACTTCTAACCTCTGATTTCCTTGGCCGGATTCACAACCTAAGGCTTCCACGGTATTTCTAGTTTCTAGTTTCCGAGATGTTACAAATAAAGCCTATCGTCTTCATCATTGTTCTTCGTTCTTTCTTCTTCACCTTGAAACTATTTTATCCCTCTCTCGTTGTTTCTCTTTCTCTCTTCTTTTGGTGTGCACTGATCTGCTCCCACAGTGGTGAAGGTAAGTTTATCGTCTATTGTTTGATTTTAGTTATGTTGTTCACCTACTTGACCTAAATGTTTCTTTATGGTTCAGTTTAGGGTTTTGAAAATCTAGAAGCTCATTGGGAATTAAAGAATCCACCCATATCGTGATAAAGGTACTAGGTGAAATTCCATTTTTACTTCTCCCCTTTGTGAAATTCCATAATTTCTTCTCCCCCTTTTGTGCTTCATGTGATCTGCATAACTTTTAAATCCCCTAAGTTCTCTCCCTTTTTTTGTAGTCGATGTGTTCTGGATAATGTTTTCTATCTACTGCATATTAGTGTATTTGCTTCAATCATTTCTGCATTGCATACGACATGTTCATCTTCTGAAGTTTATTTAATGGTTTAAGATAGATTGAATGCAAGAAATTCTACCAATTTGAATCTGCGGATTATTGGTAAGAGAGGGAAAGATGGAAGGAGATATAAACTTCCCACTGCATCCGAAGTAGTTCATTGATAATGGGCGACTTTGATGTTGACACTTCTAATTGAGGTGTCAATGTGGAAACACAAGATGATACTTGCAACGACCATTTGTAGTGAGTTCTGCTTATCTTCCATTATAATACCCATTGTTTCCTCGAGGATAAGATGGACAGGGATATGATATTCCATTAAATGAAGGTAGTAGTTCACCACGCAAAAAGCGCCAATGAGTGTTGAGAGAGTTCTTTGCTTATAGAATCTAATAGAGGGAGAATGAACATTCATTACTCTTACATTCTAAGTGCCAATTTTAGAAATTTTTAGTGGATATCTATAGTATCATTAAATCATATAGATTGTCATATGTTAGAACCTACCAAATAGAGCTAAGAGCATAATTAAACAAGGGTCTGGCTGATGCAATCTTAAAAGGAGAAAGTGAACCTGTAACTATTGGGAAATTTATTTTATTGCCTTCTTCTTTTATAGGAGGAGCACGTTACATGTTTTAAAACTACCAAAATGCTATGGGTATTTGCAGTTAGGCAGGTTACCCTAATTTGTTCATTACATTCACTTGTAATCAAAGGTGGCTTGAATTGCAAAGAACATTGTGAAAGAATGGTTTGAATTCTGAAGATAAACCCGATTTAATCTGTTGTCTTTTTAAGATAAAGCTTGATCAAATGATTAAGAAAATCAAACAAGGAAATGTGTTTCGCAAGGTCAAGGTAGGTATGTAAAGCTTATAAAAAATAATTAACTTAGCATATCACATGGTGTATTTCATTAAGAATTAATATTTATATTGTGATTTATTTGTCTCATACTTCAAATTTGTTTACATATATATAAATCTGTTATTAGAAATTCACACTTAAATGGATAACATTCTAGCATTTATGGTAACATGGTTAAAAAGTGATGCATTATTTAATTGTTCATGCAACTATATACACGATTGAATGTCAAAAGCATGGGTTGCCTCATGCACATTTTCTAATTTGGTTGTATCCTGAATTTAGATATCCTCACCCAAATGATATTGACAAAATCACATCTGCTGAAGTTCTTGATGAAAGTAGTGAGCCTTAATTGTCTAGAATTGTGCAGTCATTGATGATTCATGGTCCTTGTGGGGGTTCACAACAATAAATATCCATGCATGCAAAATCGAAGATGTATAAGGCATTTTCCTAAGAGATTTATAGAGAGAACAACCATTGATTCAGAAGAATATCCTTTATATGGAAGAAGAGACAATGGAAGTGTGGTGAAAAGGGGGGACATTCATCTTGATAATAGATTCGGTGTCCCTAACAATAGACATTTGCTTATGAAATATAGTGCACACATAATTGTTGAATGGTGCAATCAATCTCGATCTATTAAGCATCTCTTCGAATATATAAATTAGGGACATGATCATGTGACTGCCTCTTTGTATGACAGTGCAAGATAAAATGGTGATAGTCAATCTGTGGGTGAAATAAAGTTATATTGTGATTGAAGGTATTTGTCATCATGTGAGGCTGCATGGAGGATATTTTCTTATGACATCCACTATAAAGAACCTACTACTGAGAGGTTGTCTTTCCATTTGCCAAATGAGCAACATGTTCTTTTTAAAGATGAAGAATCTTCTTTGATTATGTTCTTAGCGAGCCAAGTGCTAATAATCCCAAGTTCTTGGCTTGGATAGAAGCAAACCAAAAAATTCCCGAGGCAAAGACACTGGCATATGCACAATTTCCAATGAAGTTTGTGTGGAACCAAAAAGATCATGAATGGAAATAAAGGAGAAGTGGCTTTGCTAATGGAAGGTTGCAATTTGTTCCTCCAAGGAGTAGTGAACTACATTATTTAAGAATCTTGCTTAATATTGTAAAGGGTCCCCGATCATATGATGAAATCAGAACAATGAATAATGTCATTTACCCGACATTCAAAGATGCTTGCTATGCTTTGGGGTTGTTAGATGATGACAAAAAGTACATAAATGCAATTGTAGAAGCAAGCCATTGAGGGGTCATGCTACCTAATATTTTTTTTATTTGAACCACACGTATTCTCCACGGGAAGCAATCTTGTTTGAGCCGGGAACATCCACATCATGGTAGGGCTAGCTCTCCCAGCAGAGATTTTTTCCATCCACACAAATCGAACCCGTGATCTTGCTTAAGGGGAATACCACTTGAACCAACCCTCGTATTTGAACCAAGCTTGGTAGGGCTACCTATTTGAGAAGACTATTTGCAACAATACTATTCTCAAATAAACTTTCAAGACTAGATCATGTGTGGAATAACACTTGTCAGTATTTGAGTGATGATATACTTCATCTCCAAAGAACTCTTTTGCAAAGATAAAGTAAAATTATTATATTCAGATTTATTGCCATAAAAAATGCTATATATGAATTGCTAATAATTTTTAATTGCCATGTTATATCAGATTTGGTGTTGACAGAAGAGAAACTTAAGAATCTTACTCTTGCAGAAATTGAGAGAATGTTAAAAAGTAACAATAAGAGTTTGTCTGATTTCTCTACTATGCCTCAACCTAATATGTCTTCAATTTCAGAATCTTTAAACAAGTTGATTTATGATGAGTTGAATTATTATAGGGAAAAATTAGTTGCAGCACCCAATTTTGTCCCGGGACCAATTATAATTGTTTCATTTTAAAAACTGATTTGCCTATTTGATTTTATTCAGAAATTAATTAATTGATTCTCTGATTACTCCATAATCATTTGATTAATTAGTTAAAAAAATTAATCATTTAATCAATTAGTTGGTTATTTTTATTAATTAACTAAATGATGAATTAATTAATATGATTTTCCTGAGTATTTGTTTTTTTAAAATTGATTAAGACAAGATTCAACTCATATATTTGTTTTGTTTTACACATTAAAAAACTAATAAAATAAATTAAAAATGAAACTTGTGAATCCTGCTAGCATCCAAATACAGATTCAGTGATTTGAAGCAAGTTGCTATTTGAAAAGCATGTGTTAACAAAATTTGTCTGGCTTCAATTTCATAGGCTGAAAAGATAAAAAAATGTCAAATATTGAGGCTCAAGGCACCGTAAATAATAGGAAGAGATGCATTTTGTTTGGTATAAAAGAAAGGTGATACAAATTCAATTGAGATACAGAGATAATGAGGGGGATTTTTTTACTGCTACATATTCTGAACTGTGGAGATACAGATTCAAATTTGAAAAAATACACAGAGAAATAAGGAGGGTACACAACGAAATTCAGAATTGAAGAACCTAAAAACAGGGAAGAAAAAACAGGGGAATTCACATAACCATCATTAGTTCTCTTTCATATTCCATGAACCACCTTTAACCATAGCCAACAGAGTAGGTTCCCTCAAATCACCACCACCGCACCAGTCAGCCACCCCAAAGGTCCTGTAAAAGAATTTGAAATCAAACCAAACCAAAAAGGAGAAACAGAGAGAGAAAGAACCGGAGAGAGAGGATAAGAGAGGAGGCGCTGTTACAGAGCCGTCCACCATCGTGCCCTTAGGACCACCTTCAGCGTTGTACTCTCCGTGCCTTTGATTTCTTCATTGCACTTGAAGATACGTAGGAGCGAGCTTTACCCGTCAAGCCAAAATAAATAAAAAAATATTTTCCTTTTTAATCCAAAACTCAATTTCTTTATAATAAACTTTGTTATGATCTATTCTAAAAATACAAAAAAAAATTAAAATTAAAGATGGGGTAAAATAAATATTTTTCAAAGTTAATTAATTTTGCACAATTAATTAAAGGTGACCGTCCTAAGATAAATGTTGTAGGGGTTTTAAAGGGCTTTTCCAAAATTTTCCCTTAAATTAATTTTGGTGGCAACTCCATTGAAACTTTTAATTTTTCTAATTTGGCTCATCATTTCGTCGTTACCCCAGTTGCAACAATTATCTTTAGAACATAAACAACTGTTATCTAAAATGACTTATGAAACCTTATTTTTTATAAAATCATGTTCAGACTGTCTCAGGATCGTATTGGATCGTTTTTCTTTATGGTTATGGAGGAATTGGAAATACGTTTATTTGGAGAACTATATCAGTAGGAATTATATCAAAAGGAGAAATTGGTGTTACTGTTGCATCAAATGACATAGTTGCTTTGTTGATCCCAGGTGGCAGGACGACATATTCAAGGTTTGCCATACCCATTAATGTTTATGAAGATTCAACTTACAATATGAAATAAGAAAGTACATTAGCTGAATTGATAATCAAAGCTAAGTTGATTATATGGGATGAAGCCCCCATGACTCGTGGACATTGTTTTGAAGTAGTTGATAGAACATTTAGAGACATTCTTTGATTCTCAAACTGTGATAGCATGAATCTTCCTTTTGGTGGCAAGGTAATCATTTTAGGAGGTGACTTTAGACAAATTTTTCCAGTGATCCTAAAAGGGACAAAGCAAGATGTAGTTCATGCCAGCATCAATTTTTCATATCGTTGGTAATATTGTGATGTATTGACTCTGACTAAAATATGAGGCTTCAGAGTACATATTCTGAGTTTGATGCTACAGAGTTGAAAAGGTTCTATGAATATGTTTTGAGCATAGGGGATGGAAGCATTGATCATGTCACCGATGAAGACATTGATATTGAAATTCCCAAATATCTACTTATTTAAAATTCAAGTGACCCACTTGCTTCAATTGTTGATAATACCTATCCACTATTGTTAGAAAGAATGAATGAATCAAATTACTCTCAGGATATAGCTATTTTAGCACCTACAAATGAAGTTGTCGACATGTTGAATTAATGATTATATGTTGTTAATGGTTCCTGAAGAAAGTAGGGCATATGATTCTCTAGATAATATTCATACTCCTGAATTTCTTAATAAAATTAACTCTTCAGGTCTTCCATATCATGAAATAACACTTAAAGTAGGAGTTCCTGTTATTGAGAAACATCAACCAGTCATCTAGCCCATGTAATGGTGCTTGACTCATAGTCACTGAAATGGGTACAATTATGTCCTTGAAGGAAGAGTCATTACAGGAAATAATGTTGACCAAAAGGTGTTTATACCAAGGTTATCATTGACTCCATCTGACAGGAGGATACCTTTAAAGTTTAAACGCAGACAATTCCCTATTGCTATTTCTTTTGAAATGACTATAAATAAAAGTCAAGGGCAATCATTAAGACATGTTGGTGCCTATCTTCGTCAACCAGTTTTTTCGCACGGTCAATTCTATGTTGTTGTCTCAAGAGTGACATCACGTGTTGGACTAAAAATTTTGATATGTGACTCGGAAGGAAATGTTTCTAGCACCGCTTGAAATATGGTGTGTAAAGAGGTCTTCCAAAATGTAATTAAGTAAGTTTACTTCTTTTTGCTCACGTTATTATAATTTTAATTTATATATTTGTCATATTTTTGTGTTGGATAATTCTTATTTTCAAGTCTTTGACTTGCTTTCTCATAATAATATTACAAGCACATTATGTCATCATTTCATAATAATTGTAGGTACTTTTATTATTCAATTTTCACCTTTTTATCATATTATTGTTTGGACATTTTATGAATCATTAGAAATAATAAAATCTTCTAATTTTGTTTATAAATGAAAGTGAGGAGTATTTTATCCATTACAGGGACTGATTTTGTATTTGCCCTTCTCCTCACTTTCCTTGACAATAGTGCTTCTTATTGGTTATTATATTTTCTAGAGTCATATGGAACACATAAATAATCTCATTATTTGAGTAGTCATTTCACACTTGCCCACCAAAGCCGAGCCACAAAATAACCAACTTGGGTGGTGGGCTAAGCATAGTTTGAAAAAACTTATTAACAGAGAAAATTATCTGGTCTTTAACTTACAGAAGATAACACATATTAGAGTGACATAGGAAGAGAACCCATTTATGTAATCATTTCATAATACATAATTGCAGGTACTATTTTTGTTTATTACTGATTTTTTAGACGTTGTCTCACATTAGTTGCTTTTAATTGTTTTATAATCTAATTTTAATGACCAAAATTGTTGTAATGTCTGTTGTATAACTTAATTATCTATTACGTTAACTGTTTGAATTTATCATTAGGTTTAGTATTTTATTATTGACTCTTTAGGGGTTGTCTCATATTACAAAATTATTTTATTTAAAATTAAATTTCCTGAGATTGCAGTTCCTGTTATATAAGTCAAATATCCATTGGTCCAATTGTATACATATTTCTCATTAGGTTTAGTATTTTTCATAGACTTCTTATATCTGAGTTTATAAAATGTTCAGTGAACTAACACTTTTAATTAACACATTATTGAGCTTGCTTTTCATAACATTTGCAAATCTGATATATATGTTTTCCAATATATGGTTCATAGTGGAGAAAAATTAGTTCCCATTTCAGCTTTAAATTCTTCCACAATATTGCTTACAACTTCTCACAGGCTTTGAAAAAAATGAAAATGCTACCAAACTTCTAATTGATAGCACAGAAGCACCATAATCATGTTTCTACTCATTCAGATTGTTTCGAAACACCTTTGAACCTATATTGTCTATTGTTTGTGATTGTCTTTCAGTACTTCAGTGATCCTTCAAATGCATTGAGTTCTTTCAAAGAATAAGCTTCATTGTTTTTTGTAGGTGATTGAGTAAAGGAAATTTGAAACATGGCCAATGTGTTATGGCCATTTATTGTTTTTAATTCCTCCCCGTTATGAGCCTGTTTAGACAATAGTTTGTAAACATTAAATTTCGTGGATTTCTTTTGGTTTATCTGATGCAAACTTTATTATTATTTGTAGGGTACTTTTAATAGAATGTATACAGTGTAAACTTCTCAAAAATCTCTATAAATAAAATGGCATACCAATAGTTAGTATATGAACAAGAAAATCACACCCAAGGACAAACACGAAAATAATAATATGAAGTATAGTTTTTTAAAAATTCGTGTTACAACCAACACTCCAACATACTGACCCGTGCAAACGCATGCATACCTGGCTAGCTTTTAGTATAGCTTCTTTAAAAATCTCTATAAAGGAAAAGTAGCGTTGTCGTAAAAGTAGAGAAAAGGAATAATTAAAGGAAATTAAAATGGGCTAAGACAAAATTGTTCATATGTTATGATGAGGTAGAGTAATGCTACACAACATATATTTTCTCAAAATTAAACCAACTCACAACATGTTGAGATGAGTGATGCACGCTTTACAAAGTATGTTGGACGAAAGTAATTTAAAATCAATTCTGCGAAATCATGATTTTTCACTGTAACAACGGTAAAACAAACAGAGACTTAGTTGTCGTTACGTACACACCAAACAAGTAGCAACTGAATTATCGCTCTCCTTGAAACTTAAGAAGAAAATGTAAACACAGAGCAATTTACTGAGAGAAATATAAAAATATTCTCATTGATTCTGATAATGAAAAACCAATACAGTGATTGTTTTTATACACAATAAAGAAGGTGCAACAAACTAAAATAAAACCGGTTGTAGTTTGGCTGATCCCATAACCGTATAACAAACTCCCTCAGGTGCTAGCTGTGACGCGGATTTGCGAATCTTCATGAGAATGATGTAGAGAATCAAGATTTGATTCTTTGGTGGTGGTGGGTGAATCGTGTAATACCCCCCCGCAAGCTGGAGGATGGAAAATGTCTAGCATTCCTAACTTAGACAAGAACTCATAGAAGGGCTTTGGGGACAAAGGCTTAGTGAAGAAATCTGCTATCTGACTTTGTGAAGAAATTGGCAAGAGACGCATCAATCCAACTTATGATTTTTCTCGAACTAAATGGCAGTCAATATCAAGATGTTTGGTACGTTCGTGAAAAACTAGATTTGCTGCGATATGAAGAGCCCTTTGGTTGTCGCAATATAATACTGGTGGCTTGGAGCATTTCACCTGTAAATCATGAAACAGATAGACAATCCATTGTAATTCACAAGTAGCTACAGATAGAGCACGATATTCTGCCTCAGATGACGACTTAGAAACAATACTTTCCTTTTTACTCCGCCAAGAAATTAGAGATGAACCAAGGAAGAAGCATTGTCCCGAAATGGATCTACGGGTATCAATACATCCTCCCCAGTCCACATCACTGTAACAAAAAATTTGCAATGATGATGACCTTGGAAAGAATAGACCTCAGCCTGGTGAAGTCTTTAAATATCTGAGGACTCTTTGAGTAGCATGAAAGTGAGCATATGTTGGTCTTGACAAGTACTGACTAAGTTGTTGTGTGGCAAAAGTAATGTCTGGCCTCGTAGTGGTCAAATAGAGTAATCGTCCAATCAAGAGTCAGTAAGAAGGCACATCATCATACAACTTGCCTCCATCTTGATGCAGTTTCACCGAAGGATCTAAAGGAGTACGAGCTGGATTTGAACCAAGAAGACCGGAATCCTTTAAAAGATCAAGACAATATTTATATTGACAAATAGATATCCCAAGCTGAGAATGAGAAATTTGGAGCCCGAGGAAATATTTCAGTTGACCCAAGTCTTTGATCATGAAAGAATCATTCAGAATTCCTTTGATATGATTAAATTCTGCAAGTGAATCCCCTGCTAGTATGATGTCATCAACATATACTAACAAAGCTGTAAAAGTGAGAGAAGTCTTCTTGACAAAAATGAGCTATCTGAGTGTGCTTGACTAAATCCACAAGACAATAACAAGGTTGTAAGCCTTTCATACCAACATCTGCTTGCTTGCTTCAACCCATATAAATTTTTGGTGAGCTTGCATACTTGATTAGTATGAGACTTAGATACACCTTGAGGAACCAGCATATAGACATCTTCTTCTAATTCTCAATGTAAAAAGGCGTTATTCATGCCCAATTGATGCAAAAACCACCCTTTTATAGAAGAAACAACAAGAAGTGTTCTTACAGTTGTAATCTTAGTAACAGGAGAAAATGTATCCAGATAATCAAGCCCTTCAATTTGTGTATACCCCTTTGCCACCAAGCGTGCTTTGTAACGCTCAATAGTTCCATCATCACGCCTTTTTATTTTGAACACCCACTTATTTCCAATGGGAATTATTCTAGCATGTAAGTCAGTTAAAACCCATGTCTTGTTATCCTCAAGAGCCTGTATTTCTGCTTGCATAGCATCAATCCAACAAGGGAATTTGGAAGCTTCTTCATAGGTTCTAGGCTCAGACTCAGAGAGCAAAGAAAGGGTAAAAGAATGATGTGAAGGAGACAAATGGGAAAGAGAAGTGAATTTAGACAAGAAATGAGGCATACCTGAGGAAGATTGATTCGCTGCATAAGTGGGAGCTGCACATATGTAATCAGCCAAGTGTGATGGTGGATGCCTGATCCTGGATGACTTTCTGAGTTCACAATCTGTTCGGGCAGTAGGCTTATTTGGTGAAATGTTGATGGTTGGATTAACAGGTGAATTAAGGAAAGGTTGATGGGGTGGTGATGGATCGATAGGTACAGGAATATGGCTATATGTATGTGGTAAAGGTCGAGGTGTTTCTGTATAAACCCATTTTGGTGAAATTTGGGATTTATAAGGAAGTATCAGCTCATGGAAAACAACATTCCCAGACACAAAGAGGTCCTTAGAGTCAAGGTCCATAACAACATAACCCTTGGTAGTGGACTTATATCCCAAAAATACACATTTACGGGACCTTGGATCAAATTTACTTCTCTGAACTTGTAAAGTGCTAGCAAAGCACAAGCACCCGAAAAGTCTCAGATTTTCAAAATTTGGTTTGCTTCCAAAAAATAGCTCATAAGGGGAATGATTTTGTAGAATTTTGCTTGGAATTCTGTTTATAATGTATGCAACATGTGTAACTGCATATCCCCAATATTGCTTAGGCAAATGAGCTTGATACAACAATGACCTAGCCACATTTAAAATGTGCTAATGTTTCCTTTCTACTCTTCCATTTTGCTCAGGACATTCTACACAGGATGTTTGGTGTATAATTCCTTGTTTTGCATAAAAATATGTCAAGGTAAATTCCGAACCATTATCGGATCTTATTATTTTAACTCATTTTCCAAATTGTTTTTCCAACATATGAACAAGGTTTTGCAAATGTGTGCTTACTTCAGACTTGGATTTCATCAAAATAACCCACAAAAATCTGCTATAGTCATCTAAGGCAATAAGAAAGTATTTGTGACCATGAACAGAATTTATTTGATAGGGACCCCATATGTCAAAATGCAATAACTCACAAATTTCAGAAGCTCTATTCTTACTCATCAAATATGGTAATTTCTTTTGCTTTGCCAAGTGGAAAATATCACAAACAACATCTTTGTCAATGAAAATGATAGGATTTTCCCTAGACATAGTTTCTAGTCTCTCATGTGAAAGATGTCCTAACCTAAAGTGCCACAAACTTGACTCTGGAATACTTTCTATTGTTATGTTGCTGACCTGAGCCTCTTCCTTTTTCTTTTGATTCTCGGCTTCCAGCAAGTACAAACCTCCCACTTGTTTAGCCAAACCAATCATCCTCATAGATCTCATATCCTGCAATTGACAGTTTTCAAACGAAAAACTTGCAAGACAATCAGAATTCTGACATAATTTTGACACAGAAACAAGGTTAAAGCTGAATTCTGGTAGAAACAGTACATTTGTCAAAGTAAGGGTAGGAGAGAACACTAGTGTACCAGAAAGTTTGGCCAATGTTTTATGTCCATTAGGTAGAGTTACACTAACAGACTTAATTTCATGAAAGGTATCAAATAATGTTAAGGAACAACAAATATGATCTGTGGCTCCTGAATCTAATATCCAGGAGTTTGAATACTGATTTGAAGGACAAGATAAAATGAAGATTTTACCTGAGGATGGATGGGTTTGTGTAGGCAAGCTGGTGCTAACTTGATTGGAAGTGTGGCTTGAAGAAGCTTGCATATTCGATTGTTGTATTAATGCAAGCAAGTTTCTATACTGTTCTTGAGTGATAACTTGTTGAGAGCTACTCGAATCCTCTTTTCTTGACTGATCCTCATTCTCCTCAGTCTCCTCTTGGATAATATTGTGCACAGTAGAATTATTCCTGGAGCCAAAGTTGAGAGGGTACCCATGTTTCTTATAGCACACATCAACAGTGTGCCCATTCTTTCCACAATAGGAACAAACCTTTCCGGAGCCACGTCCCCAGCTGCTATTGCCTCTGCCTCTGCCAAAGCTCCTTCTATTATCAGTGGTTCCAGCAAACACTTTGGCTTCTTCACCAAAACTTGGGTTACCCTGCCTTTCATGTTGAATAATCATAGAAAATACTTTGTTCAAAGAAGGTAAAGGATCCATCAACAATATCTGTGATTTAACAACACTAAAATAATCATTCAAATCGTTTAGAAACTGAATGACCATATCTTGATGTTTGTAATTTCTTGCATTCCTCATTGCTTGGCAATTACATCGAACAGGACAAGTGCAAGTGACAATCGGTATATAACATTCAAGCTCCTCCCATAGCCTTTTTAGCTCAGTGAAAAATTCAGTCACGCCTATAGTCCCTTGCTTGAAATTATGGATTTCTTGTTGAAGTTCTGAAACACGAATCAAATCTCCTTGCGAGAATCGTTCCTTTAGATCAAACCAGACGTATATCGCATTTTCCATGAAAACAACACTCTCTCCTATGGATGGGGAGATGGAATTCATGATCCATGAGTGCACTAAATTGTTACATCTTTCCCAGGCAAAATAGTGTGGATCATTAACAGTGGGTACCGGAAGAGTTCCATCAACGAATCTGTGTTTGTTCTTTGCAATCAAAGCTCGCCGCATCATTCTGGCCCAAGAATGGTAGTTCTTGGCCGTAAGTTGAGGTGTGACGGAAACACTGGAAGGGCCTTCACTTGGATGAACATAGTAATGGCTGGATCAAGGACAGTGACCGCACCACTCCCTTATCCAGAATTATTATTGTTGTTGTTTGAGTTTTTCGCCATTAGAGCTGCACAACAGAGCTCCCAAAGAAAGGGGCTCTAGATACCATAAGAAGAAAATGTAAACACAGAGCAATTTACTGGGAGAAATATGAAAATATTCTCATTGATTCTGATAATGAAAAAACCAGTACAGTGATTGTTTTTATACACAATAAAAAAGGTGCAACAAACTAAAATAGAACCGGTTGCAGTTTGGCTGATCCCATAACCGTATAACAAACTCCCTCAGGTGCTAGCTGTGACGCGGATTTGCGAATCTTCATGAGAATGATGCAGAGAATCAAGATTTGATTCTTTGGTGGTGGTGGGTGAATCGTATAATAAAACTCAATGGTGCAAGTAAGAAAGAAAAACTGTTTGGAAGATTGGCCACTTCTTTTGGTTACAGCCATAGAAATGACCCTCACAGTCACAGTCATAGGGCTCTCTCTCCCTCCAGTTATCTTCACTTTATACAGTTATTTATTGCAGTTCTAAAGGTTTAAATTTCGGAAGATCAATTGGGGTGCTGATACTTATGAATTTGATGAGGTGCTAACTGAATCAGCATCACAAAAGCGTCTTCATGAAATTGTTGGCAGGCTTCTTGTGCTTGTTTCAAGATCTGTGGTAGAAATTATATTGCCATTCTATAAAAATTTAATCAAATATGCTTTCTTGTTGTACCATTTATAAATGCTATCTGAGGGAGGTAATGCTAGTACACTACATGAATTCTTGCTTGTTTAAAAGTTCCCTACCCTCTGCCTTTTTGTTAAGAGTCTACCTACTCTACCCTACCCTGTAGATTTTATATTTGTTTTGATCTCATCAATGGGACAAATGGAAGAAATATTAGTTCATATTAAAAATGAGTTTGGGTGACAAGGTGGAATTATGGTGGACACTATGAAGGATTTTTTTGCGGATGTTTGTTTGGAAACTGATTTAGTGCGTGTTTGGTTTACCTCAAAATCATGTTACAAAAGTAAATCCAGGCCAACGCTATTGAGAATAGCGTTCGGTCGGATCCACGTTTATAACGTGATTTTTAAGTAAATCAAACACACTATAATCCCAGTTGCCTATTTTCAGGTACTTGGCACTAAAAAGGGTTGTGGTAGTTTCTTTATTTTCTGTTTAGTTTCGCTGTCATCAATACTGCCTTCCTAATAATTTTTCTGGGAAAAGGCACTCGGATTCCATATGTTAATATGATTTTTCTTAATTTCCATTTCAGGCAGTTCAGCTTTATAAGGAGACTCTGCTTGAACCTGCTAATGATATAGTCATAACCAATGTGGAAGACCCCATAATTGGAGATATCTTTTCACAACCTGGAGCTAGTCTAGTTGTAATTAGGGACCAGCAGAGTTTTATGGAATTATTAAATACAGAATCTTCTCACAATCATTCTAATTTTTATTAAAAATTCAACTGAGTTTAATGTCCCACATTGGTTAAAAATAGACTAATTGAAGACTATATAAGGAAATAAACTCATGTATCCAATTAAAGTTTTAAATTGTGGTTGTGGTTATGATATAAACTTTGTTATTACAAAAATCTGTACCTAAACTGCAACCGCAATTTAAAACAAAACATTTTAGAAAATTGATCATAATAAATTGGGAAAGTGTATTAATATCCACTAGCACAGAAATTGATTCGATGAATTTAAGGATTGATTCTTCTCTTCTTCCCTTCTTTTTGTTTTGGTTTGCACATAACTTTTATACTATGAAGCACTAGATTTTCATTCAGGCATCCATCTTATGTATTGGATACTGCAAAAGGATACAAATACAATACACCGCTAACCTGTTTCATCCACAAGTTTCCATGTTTGGAGATGGATATTTGGATCATCAATTAAAAAACTATTACGGAAGGTCACATAATGAAGCTCATGACAATTTGGAAGTAGTAATCACTAGATGCCTTGTAATCTTTATGAAGATACTGAATAAATAAATGTGCCTCTTGTAGGCCATGAAGGTGGAAAAGATGGTAAAATTAAACAAGGAATTTGATCGCAAAGGCTGCGTTGCATTTGCATACTCTGTACTCGTGTAATTAATCTGATATCTTTGAGATGGTGTTTTCAATTTCTTGCATACAAAGGTGTGATTTGATACTTTGCCTGATTTAAGTAATTTCTTGAATCTCAATCAGCAACAAACATGGTTGATTTGATTTCATGATTTCTTAGAATGCCCATTTTCCTTTCTCATAAGGAAAGATTGAAATACCAGAAAGACTATAAGGAATCAATTAAGAAGCTGATGATGAATGAATCAAAGAAATGAGGACTCTTATTGAAGTGGTAGTAATTTTTGTTATACAGTATATTGTCTGAGGCAAATTATAACAGCAGAACTGCACAGCACAGCACAGCAGAACAGAACATCAAAAAAGGATTAAGAATCAATTCACTGAATGAATATATTTGAATATTTAGAATCACTAGCAAACTAAATATTTGAAACCTAGCTGTTTTATCAATGATTATTAAGTTCATCTAATTAAAATATTTTCTTTCAAAAAATTCAGCTGCATGTCATTAACGGTATATATTTTTCCCCTCGTGTCAGGTGAATGTATGTACTAAAATTTCAAGTTGATGACTAAATTAAAAAATTATATTTGGTATTTAATTAAAATATGACGGAGTACAATGATCTGTGGGGAAGCAACTGAAGTATAGGCATATCATGTACCAATATGTTGATTAATTCTCAATTTCTCATGAAACAAATTAAGCTGATGCTACTAACATGCAAGTTTGGTTTTCCTCTACAAACAAAGCTAATTGGAGAAGTTGGTATCAATTAAGCTAGAATAGCCAACGTTGTGAAATGCATATACTCAAGGTAACTTATATAGATGCATGGTCACATATTTTGATTAATTGTGAGTAACAGTAAGATGTCTATCAAAATGACACGTTTTTTTAAAGGTATCAAACCCTGACACTTAATAGCTACTCGCGACTGTTTAGGATGGTTGCGAGCTTTCAATTTTTAATTTTTAAAAAATTTAAATCAAATCTTTATAACTCAAAACCAAAAATTAAAAATATGTCCGCGTACTTTTCAAAACAGACATTTTAAAAACCACAAAAAGTGATTTTTAATTTTTAGTTTTGAGTTGTAAATACTTAATTCAAAAATTTTAAAAATCAAAACTGAAAACTCACCACCACCCTGAACATTGAAATGATACATCATACATATTTCTTCGTCTCATTCGTGCATTGTATCGTATCTGGCATATTCTTGGTTGGCAAGAAATTTTCAAACATCAACAACGGTCAACGGCATCTTTAATTTATTGCCTGAGTTAGAGTTTTGGTTATACACAGAGAGGCAAAACGCAAATAATGAAGGTCATCAATTAATTAAGGACGCGTACTTGTTGGTTCCGTGGATAGTGCAAGACGCAAATAATGAAGCCTAGTCTCGTCATATTGAGCTTGCATTATATTATATATATTCTGTCAGTTAGCACAGCATGGAAAGTACTAAATGCGCTCTATCTATCTGTGATTTAGATATTAAACTTAGCATGTCCCAATTACTCAACTCAACACCTCTATGATACAGAATTAAGCAAAATACAAGGGGCATGATTACATGGGGTGCATTATGGTCTGCATGTACTGTTACTGCCTAGCTTTTTTTATGTAATTTAATATGAATTTTTTTTGTTACAATTTTGTATATGAAGTAAGACATGAGTTTTGAATTTCTTCAATGAAATAGAAAAATTCCTTGCCATATTCATGACGACAATAATTGATTTGTTGATTAATGATGATTAGTTTCAATCAAATTATTTGTTATAAGCGTGGACCCCATCAACATTCATTTCTCCATAACGAGTGACCAATCGAGGAAAAGCCAATGTGTTAATATTATTAATTATGTATTAATTGCTGTTAATCACTTGTGATGACATCTAAGGTTTGACAATATGGCCATATAAGCGAATCAAACTTGCTTCGGAGTCGGACTGAGAGAAGAAACAAAACAAAGTAGCTAGCTACGACTCTTCTACTTATTATTCTTTGGTACTATATATTAGTGTCCAACTAGCTAGACTGCACTTTAATTTCCTTGAATCAGATCGTGTGTGAATAGTGATATTCGCAAAAAAAATATCCAACGAAAAATGTCATTATTCTTGAACATAGTTTCAAGTTGATAATCTATATATCCTTAACCCGAGTGTATTATAAACCTTACTGTTGCAATCGTTATATAGACAGATAGCAACATGAGTTAAGTTTTTGAATGGACTTCTGATAAATAACTAGCTAGCACTGTCAACATTAATATAATCTCTTCACCACAATCTAAATGTTAATTATTATCCAACTAAAAACATAATAAGAAAATATATTAATTTCTTAATTTACTTTGGAAAGTAATTAATTAGAGGAGCACATGGGAGCATGGCTTGGATAGAGACCCGAAAGTAGAGATTATAGCCTCAAGAAGGACAAATTAATGTTTAAACTTTCCACTCCACGAAGGAATAGGTTGGTAAGGAACCTACCACTACCACACTAGTATAAAGTAAATATAATTAAGAGAAAAATTAAACAAGAAAGATTCTTACTTTGAGGGAACAAAACAGTTGTCTGCTCGAGGAATGCTATATCGTTGTTTTAGAATTGGTTGACCAACAGAATAGAGCCAGACGCACACAGTACAAACATTACAACAACAAAAGATGCAACGAAAAAAGTCTCAGTAAGGAACAAGGATCATTAATTGGACGACTTCATTCATGTCACTGTTTAAAAAAAACTAGGAATTTGGGTGCATGGAAATGAAAACCAGGTTTGGTTCAAAATTCAGTAGGGTTAATACGGAAGAAAGGTTAGATACAGTGCTCGGAAACGTTGGTTATTGTTGCCTTTTAATGAAAGTGAGGGTAGCGCCTCGGAAAGGAGCTTTCATCAGACAATGCATGTGTCAACAAGTTTGCCAAACATACATACATACATGTTTATCTAATTAATTAAATACGTAAACTAAAATGTAGTAAAAAGGGAGAATAAATTAAACCAATATCACACAATAATGCTACTACTCTAATTAATATCATTCCTCTTCACTCTAACGAACTCATGTCAAGAAGTCACTACCATGATGGATTCATCACTCAAACAAACTGAAACAACAAACTCTAACTAACTCAAATTGTTGTTTCATTACTAATAAAAGTAAAAACTGATCATAGATTGTAAAAGTACCCCATTATTCTTCATTTTCATCAAAGAAATCAAGCTCACCAAGGATATTCTTCAATTTAATTACAGTCTCGAAAACAGCCAAAAAAAAAGAAGAAAGAAGAACATATTTTACCTAATCATCTCAAATTAAATGACACACAATTCTAAAGAAACATAAAATTTCAACATCCCTAACTTAAAAGAGTTGGGTGAATCTCTTGCTAAAGCTGAGAGGAATGAAACTGAAGAATTGAAGAGGAATGAATAAATCTTGTATGAGCGTAGTATCAGTGTCTATTAAGCATAACCAATCAACAGCTCAGGATAGACACCATGTTAATTAATTAGCTTTTGATTGGTTGTGCCTCCACACAAGAATTATATATATTCCTCTATAAGTAGTTGGAACTCACAGTCACAGTGACATTTAGCATCAATATGGAGGAGGGCGAGGAGCATTAGCCCAAAAAGCCTCAGAAGGCATCTGAATAGAATTGAGAAGATTCTGAGGCAAGCCATGAAAGAGTGGAGCAGTTGTAGTTGTTGCATCTCCTAAAACCTGTGACGGTTGACCACCAACTCCACTTCCACCTGGCGATCCAATTGAACCTCCTTGCAATGCCATCGAACCTTCTTCTTCTTCCAAAGGAAGCCTCTCATAAGCAGCGTTACTAAACGAAGCAGCCATAATCATCACAGGCCCTGAAGCAACCAGCGTCCCAACCACACTTCCTCCTACCACCTGTCCTTGGCCACCGGCCAAGTATATCGTCAAACCCGAAGCCGGCGGTGGAGCCGGTGGTGGAAGAAACGAACCGGAAAGGGACAAGATCTCGAACCTTCCTTGGAGAGTAACAACAGCACCGGCAGAGGCTGGTTGCCTGAGAGTGACGTTGGTGACGGTTCCAGTTCCGCTCATGATGCAAACCCCTCTCTGACGCCTTCTAGCGAAGTTGGAAACGCTTTCGATTATGTCACAACCGTCTGCTACCTCCATCATGTGGGTTCTTAGGGAGTTTGGGCTGTCACGTGTGATGATGATGGGTGGTTTGGGCTTGTTCTTGGAGCCCGCTGGTCTTCCTCTTGGTCTTCTTGTTATCTCACCTTCACCGCCTGAGCCTGTTGCGTTGTTGGTGGTTTCTTGTCGTTCCCTTTTGTGAAGGCCTCCGGTGCTTCCGCTATGCTCGTCGTCTTCTGTGGTTTGGTGTAAAGTGGTGTGGAATTGATGTGGTGGCTGCTGGTGGTGTAGATGGAGATCTCTTGTTGTGTGGAAAGGAGGTGGAAGAGAATGACCATGTGATGTAATTGGATCCATTATTGTCTTCTTTTCTCTAACTAACTTGCTATCTTTCTAAATCTATATATGTAACAATAAAAATCTCAAGTTGAGGAAAGGAGTTTTTGACTCATACTTGACACTTGCATATACAGATGAAACAGCAACTTGTGTATGAGCTAGTTGCTGTTTGTGTGAAGAGAGAAGATATTTGGTGATTTGATGAATGAATCCAAGTGGTAGTAACAGGTTTGAAGATCGCGAAAGGAAGATGCGAGGTTGAACTTTATGTGGGGCCGGGCCAGGGTAGTAGCAAGTTGTGATTTAGGAGTTGTTCAATTCACTTTTGGAATTCAACCTGGTTTGGCTATCTAGCTAGCTGCAGGCTCCACGCAGAGACATTTTGGATGTAGAAATTGATGGAATGGGAGAGAGTAGAATAGAATGAAGAAAGAAGAGGGAAAGGAAAAGGAAAAAGAGGTTGGAAGTTGATTGTGTTGGGTTAGGGTTAGATTGAGATGAGAAAGAGAGGAGAAGAGAAGAGAAAACAGATCGCAAATAGATTTGGTTGCAGTAAGACTGCGTGATTATGGGCGGTGGATGGGTCCAACAGGCTACCTCTCTCTTTCTCTTACATACATCTACAATAATAATATATATAAACAAATTACTATTTAATTTAATGATTTTTCTAACACGTGCAACCTTGCATATGATAAAAAAAATAAAAGAGGAAATATTTTATTGGAAATTACAACTATCACAATATTCAATGCATTGGTAATATTAACAGTTGCAATTTCCAATAAAACATTTCCATTTTTATTTTCTTATCTTGTGCAAGAGTTGCACATGTTAGAAAAACTCTTAATTTAATATATTTTATAAAGAAATGAACATGTACAATCAATTTAGATAAAGGGATAAAAAAATGTAAAATATGATTTTGTATAAAATATTATTTTTTTTCATTTTATATTCTTTATCAAATTAAGCTATTACATAAGCTATTCTCAGGAACTTATTGAAATAAGCTGAAAACAGCTTATGAACATGTCATAAGCTCTTTTTATAAGCTTACCTAAACAGTTACATAAGTGTTTATTTCATAAGATAAGCTCAAATAAGCTATTCCAAACAGCACCTAAATATATTTTTCGTCCCTAAAACTTTCACCCGGATTTAGTTTTGGTCCCAATTTTTTTCCGTTGTTGTTTGTATTTAATAATTAATATTGTTATTAAATCATCTTGTAGTAATTTTTCGTGAAATTATTATTAATATATAATGTTGTTATTAAATCATTTATAAGTAATTTTTATTTAAGAATTAATATATTTAATAGCAGTAATAATGCAAATTGGTTTTAAATTTATATAAAATGTTGAATTTAAATTAATAATTAATTAATATTATCATAATTACTTCCTCAAGTCAAATTATTATTTAAAATTAACTTAATCATAAAATAATTTTATAATAGTATTTTATATTTTAATCATATATAAGTTTTTAATATTTAATAAACTTAATAAAATAAATTGTCATTATATGCATTTAATGTTTCTAATAAGGTAATAATTTCTTAATTTCATCGATCATTAATGCAGTAAAACCATCATTGATAATTAATGTTATCAGAAAATCATTTTAATTAATATTTATTATTTTTATTATAAGTAATTCATTGTTTAATAATATCAAGTTTTATTAAAAGAATTTCAATTTTATAATTCTAGTATTTATTAATAAATATTTTTAATTACTGCTTTCACAAATTAATTAATACTTATCACTATTATTATATAGGGTTAAATATGTTTTTGGTCCTAAACTTTCACCTTTGGTCCCTAATCTTTTTTTTTGTTGTTTTTGCTACTAACATTTTCAAATTATTGAAATTAGATGATTAAAATATAAAATACTATTATAAAATTATTTTATGATTAAGTTAATTTTTAATAATAATTTGACTTCAGGAAGCAATTATGATAATATTATTTATTTATTTATTTAATTTCCACATTTTAAATAAATTTCATAACAATTTTCATTACTGCTATTAAATTTATTAATTCTTCAATAAAAAATTACTTATAAATGATTTGTTAACAACATTAATTATTAATAATTATTTCATGAAAATTTGCTTCAAAATTATTTAATGAAAATATTAATTATTAAATATTAACTAAAAAAATAAAATAAATTTGTATAATAATAATAATAAGACATTAAAAGCATTCAATGACCATTTATATTATTAAGCTTATTAAATATAAAAATACTTATATGTCATTAAAGTATAAAATATTATTATAAAATTATTTTATGATTAATTTAATTTTTAATAATAATTTGACTTTAGGAAGCAGATATGATAATATTAATTAATTATTAATTTAATTTCAACATTTTAAATAAATTTAGTAACAATTTGCATTAATGCTATTAAATATATGAATTCTTAAATAAAAAATTACTTATAATATTAATTATTAAATATTAACTACCAAATATAAAATAAAGAATAATAATAAGTATTAATCATCCTACGAAATAAGCAATGAAAATATTAATTAATTATTGCTAGAAATAAAAAAAATTAAGTGCATCTAATAATACTTTATATTATTAAATATAAAATACCTATAATAAAAATATTAAATTTTAAAATTAACTCCTGATAACATTAATTGTTATTAGGGTTAAATATCTTTTTAGTCTCTGTAAAATTAGCGATTTTTGCTTTTGGTCCCTCTAAAATTTTTCTTAATTATTTCATCCCCACAAAATTTTTTTGTTGCAAATGGTCCTCCCACCAATCTGAAGCTGATGTGGCACACTCTCTATCCTAGTCATTTTACATACGTGGAATGATTTAACCTATTAACCATGTAATTAAGTAATTAAACTTGTAATTAACTCTAAATCCTAATTAACTAATTAAATGACAAAATAAAAAACCTAGAATTTGGTCCCGGTTACAAATCACAAAGCCTGGTTTGTGTGTGTTGTAACCCTAGTCCCTTTCCTCTCATCCCCATTCTCAACCCCCGTTCGAACTGTTGAAGGTGATAGACGTGCACGAGCAAGCAACACACTGCGGACGCGTGATTGCAGAAACAAAGGAAGTGTTTGGGTTGGTGAAGTGGACAAAGTGTGTGTGGTTTCGAAGAAGGTTGAAGAGCGTACAGGTAAGGGTTTATTGTTGTTAGATTCCCTCGTCAGTTTTAATGTGCGTAAAGTAGTGGGGACCATTAGATTCTTAAATGTTGTGTGAAAGGTGTCGTTTTTTATTCACCTGGACCCTCTCATCAATTTTGAATAACTGCTTTGTGATGTATTGATTGCATGGACCATTTTTTAAATGGTTTCTATGAATGGTGGAGGATTTTTTAAACGAAAAATGCTTGTTTTATTTTGTAGGGATGTCTTTCTCTGTAGCCTTTCACGTGAAGGGTTCCTTTGTGAGTCACCCGAGACATTATTACAAGGGTGGAGAGGTACACGTTATCCACAAGCTAGATGAGGACAAATGGTCTTATTTTGAGGCAAGTGGAATACTGAAAGAGGACTTGGGGCTGTCTGGAAAGCTTACTCTGTGGTGGAAAGAGAAAGAGGATTGCTTTGAAGATGGTTTGAAGAGGATAAGAGATGACAAGGATGCTAACACACTGGCAAAGTATGCTATTAGTAATCAATGTGTTGTTGACATATATGTCGAAGCTGATGTGCAGGGAGGTAGTGGTCTTGGCCCTTCTGAAAATGTGGCTGGATCCTCAAGTGGCAAAGGGCAGAAGAGATTAGTGGGGGGAAGAAGGAAGGAAAAAAGGATTATGGAAGAAGAAATAATGGAGGAAAGGGATGTGGACAGTCCAGAATATGATGGGGATGATAGTGGCGATAGTGTATGTGATGTGCATTTTTCTGATAATGAGGAAGAAAGGATGGTTAGCATGGATGATGGGTTTGAGTTTCCTACTGTGGAATCTGTGCAGACTGTTAGTTATGGATCACCAAAGGGGATGAGGAAGAAATCTGTACCAGCAAAGAGGCCAATTGGAAAAGGAAGAAAGAAGTCAGATGCAAGGAGTGATGGTGGCATTCACATTGCAGAGCCTGTTGGAGCAGGGGTTGAGTTTTCTACTCCATTATTGCTTGGCACACAACCTCATGGAGAAGGGCACGACATGGAGTATGATTATATTAGTGAAGAGCTGGAGACTGATTATGACAGCTCTGCAAGTGAAGATGGGAGTAGGCCAAGGTATGTTAGGTATAGGAAAGAAGAGATGTGCAGGCAATTTAAATTCAGGCTTGGAATGGAGTTTGGTTCACTTAAGGAGTTTAAGGATGCCATTTTGGAGCACTCTGTGCTGAATGGGAGGGAGATAAAATTTGAAAAAAATGACAAGTTAAGGGTCAGAGTTAGATGCAAGCAAGAATGTGATTTCTTTGCATTGGTGAGTAAGGTTGGAGGGAGTGCTACCTATAGGATGAAGACTCTAGTTGACAACCACACTTGTGAGAGGGTCTTTAATAACAAAAATGCAAAATCCAAGTGGGTGGCAAAGGCTATTGTTGATAAATTTAGATCTGGGCAGAAAGTGAGGTTGGCTGATATCATTGAGGATATAAGGACAACTTATGCAGCTGGCATTTCAGCGGTTGTTGCTTGGAGGGCTAAGAAGATTGCAAAGAAGTTGGTGGATGGAGATGCTGAGAAGCAGTACAACATGTTATGGTCCTACAGTAGGAACACATGCAAAATGCAAATAAACTGCCCACATCCCCCACTTATACCAAAATTTGGAAGTTTCTACTTTTGTCTCGAAGGCTGCAAAAGTGGTTTTATAAGAGGATGCATGCCATTTATAGGTGTGGATGGGTGCCACCTAAAAACCAAGTATGGGGGACAACTCTTGATTGCAGTGGGTAGGGACCCAAATGATCAGTACTTTCCACTTGCATTTGCTGTAGTGGAAACTGAGACAAAAGAGAGTTGGAGATGGTTTTTAACTCTCTTGTTGGAGGATATTAGGGATGTGTCCACAAATAGATGGGTGTTTATTTCAGACCAACAAAAGGTACAATACTTTTATTGAGGCATTTGCAATATGCTTTATTTTAAAAGGTGCAATATACTTTTATTGTGATTTACTTTTGTTTGTTGATATTGTAGGGTCTAATTCCCACATTTGAGAAGATGCTGGAAGGTGTAGAGCACAGGTTTTGCCTAAGGCACCTCTATGCCAATTTCAAAAAGAAATTTGGAGGTGGAACCATGCTTAGAGATCTAATGATGGGGCCAGCCAAGTCAACATATGTTGAAGCTTTTCATGAGAAGATGGACCAGATCAAGGAAATAGATCAGAAAGCATTTGAGTGGCTGCAAGCTATCCCCACCAAAAGTTGGTGTAAGCATGCTTTTTCCTACTACCCTAGGTGTGATGTTTTGATGAATAACATATGTGAGTCATTTAATGCTACAATTCTAATAGCTAGGGATAAGCCTATTATTACCCTTTTTGAGTGGATTAGATGCTATATAATGACTAGATTTGCAGTGCTTAAGGAAAAACTAGATAAATATCAAGGTGAAGTTTTACCTAAGCCTAGAAGAAGGTTGAATAGGGAAATTGAGCATTCTGCAAACTGGTTCCCTACTTGGGCAGGGGGTTTAAAGTTTGAAGTCACTCATAGCATGCAACCACAAAAATTTGTTGTTGATTTAGCAAAAAAATCATGCACATGTAACTTCTGGGAATTGGTGGGTATACCTTGTAGGCATGCAGTTAGTGCTATAAGTTATAATAGGGAGAGGCCAGAAACCTATGTGCACAGGTATTATAAGAGAGAGGCATATGAGCTAACCTATGGCCAAACAATCTCTCCTATTAATGGCCAAGACATGTGGCCTAAGGTCTGTCAACCTTATATACTCCCACCCACTTACAAACAAGGTCCAGGTAGACCCAAAAAATTAAGAAGAAGAGAGCCTGATGAGGAAGCAAACCCTACAAGGTTGAGGAGGAGCCACACAAAGTATGCTTGTGGAAATTGTCAACAATTTGGGCATAATACAAGAAAATGCCCAAAAAGACCTAAAGTGCAGAAAGAACATGAGGCAGTAAATACTGAAAACAATGGCCCTGCAGCATCCAATGCACCACCTGAGGCAGTAACTACTGACAACAATGTTACTGCTGCATCCAATCCTCCACTTGGGCCAGAACCTGCTCAAGCATCTAATCACTCTAGTGTGACACAGGTAACATCTTAAGTTACATAATTATTGTAGGTAGAATTTAAGGATCATATCATATTCAAACATTTTTATCTGTCCAGGACAATTCTGTGAGGACAATTGCTGCTCCTAGTGCTGCTAGTAATGCTACTATTGTTGCTGGTAAGAAGGGAAGATCAAAATCTGTGAGGACCAATGCTACTACTATTGCTGGTAAGAAGGCCTCAAAGCCAAGAGGTGCTCCAAGTGTTGCACCAACTATTGGTCCAAATGTTGCACCTACAACTGCTCCAAGTGTTGCACCTATTGCTGCTCCAAAATTGGAAGGTGTTGCTCATCCAAATGTTGCACCAACTGCTGCCTCAAGTCATGTTACTGCTGCCTCAACAAGAACTGAACAGATTCATATTTTGCAAAATATTCACAACACAACAATGTATATGCAGGAGAAATGTGGTCCACCCTTGCCACCTAATCTAGTAGAGACAAACAACATCCTAAGGGATCTTATGGTACCAAACTGTTTTCTGTTGTTGTTTTTTGTGGTTTCGTTGTGTAACTACTACCCTATGATCTTCATGTGACAATACCCAGGGAATTGCAGAGCAAGTCACAGCCGGGAAGCAATATGATTGGAAAAAAGTTGCTCAGCAACTAGGACTTATCCAAGGTGAAGGCTACATGAATTTCATGAACTCAATTGTAAGAGAAATTAAAAACACTGATTTCTAATGTTCTGGTTTTTGAATATGTTAAGTCAAAGTCCCCAAAACTGATATTTTTTGTAACTTGGTTATAGGATGAAGCAAAGAAAATTTGTGGTTTCAATGAAAGTGCACAAGATGCAGCACCTGCTGCTCCTGCTGAGGAAGGAGGGACCCAACAATCTGAGGTGGGATCAACACACATTGAGTTCAACAAGCAGAAGTGACCCGGCAATTTAGAAGCACTTTTATTTTGGACATTTAGTTACCCTTTAGAATAGTAGGATCTCATGTCAAATATTGCTCAAATGTATTTTGTTAAGTGTGGATGATGGACACCACTACTACTTTATTTCCAGTTTAACATTCTGAGGCAGTGTAACTGATTACTCTATGTGGTTTTTTGAGAGCAATATAAGTACTTAATGAATGGGATCAATTCTCTATTTTTATGAAATCAATTAAATTTGTAGACTATATGGGATCAATTCTGTGTTTATTTGAGAATCATCATTTAAGAATGACCCTTTAACAAAATGTATTATCAGGAGTGCCAAGATACATTTCATTAACAAAATTCCAAAGGCTACATCATCATCCAATAGTTTATAAGACAATACTCAAACTAACAACACAATGAAACAACATTTCATTAACAAAATAGCCCTGAATACATTATCATTGCATTTTAGCCTACACCCTTTTACACATCCCTTCAAAATTCACCATTGCATAAACAGAGACTCCCATTGATACAACCAACAACAAAATGATACAAGCAAATGCAGCCTTCAACTTCACCCTTTTATCACATAATTTCTTTCGCAACTTTGTCACCTTCCTTTTCAGCCCCTCGATTTCATCTTCATAAAAATGGGAGTCCTCAAACCTGGGATGTTGCATGTCACACACTACCCCATCAACCCACTTGAAGAAATTGCACGTCATTTGTCTCTGCAAACCCATAAACAAAATTTCGTTAATCCCAGGGACCAAGACAAACCCAGAAAAATTTTTCGTTGTTCCCAGGGACCACTATACAGAAAATCCCCAAGTGTAGAATCTGGAAAATGAGAACAAAATAGAGACTTACATTCCAATTAGGGCATCTCCAAAACATTCTCCCAGGGTTCGTTGTGGATTACGACTGCAGCAAAACGACCTCCTCACCGCAATCACACAACATCCTTTGCGCGAAAGAGGAGGAAGAAGATGACTTGCATGAAGAGTTGTGCTTGTCGCGAACGAAATCATTCTCTTTACCTTTCATTGGAGCTCAACGGAGTGAAGAAATTAGGGTTCACAACAGCAAAAACTTTGTGGTTTGAAGAGTGAAGAAAATGATTTCTGTTCCCAGAATGAAGAAGATGATGTTGGGTTCTCACGTGACACACTTGTTGGTGAATTGTAATTATAAATTGTAAATTCCACATATGAAAATATATTCCATGTTGGATTGTGCTGACAAGGAAGGAAGGGAAACAGGTCAGCTAATTAAGCACACTAATTACCCAGGAGGACCATTTGCAAACAAAAAATTTTTGTGGGGACGAAATAATTAAGAAAAATTTTAGAGGGACCAAAAGCAAAAATCGCTAATTTTACAGGGACTAAAAACATATTTAACCCATGTTATTATATAAAAATTTGACTTGAGGAGTTATCATGTGATGACGTTAATTAATATTACTTAAATTATAAATCTTTTTAATATATTTATTAACACTTTATATTACTAAATAGATTAATTATTAAATATAAATTATTTATATATGATTAAAATAACAACGTTAATTATTAGTAATAATTTGAGAAAAATTCCTTGAAAATAATTTAATGTCCATATAAATTATTAAATATCAAATATATAATAGTAAGAAACTTAGTTAATGATAAAAAAAACTAAGAACTAAACCAATTATAATTGGTTTTGTTTGAATTCAATAAAATAATAAAATAAATATATAATCAAACTAATTGAAATGAATTTGATTGGTTAAATTTCAATAATAAAATTTATTAGCTCAATCCGATCCGATAAATACACCTTATATAAGGTATATATCTAAAAGTTAAACCAAACATGGTTTATAACATACAATACATACTCGTAGTTAAAAAAAACTGCCTCCTAGCATGCATTTATATATTTTTCAATTACAAAATCACATCTTAATACTTGGAAGGTATGATAATAATGCACATTGTTTTTTTATTTTTGCTCCCCTTACATTATTTTTAATGTAATTAGACGTGATCTTTAAAAAAATGCATGTAATTAGACGTTAAAAAAAATCATTTATGAATAATTAATTTGAAACATATTAAAGATGGGAAATTAAATGAAAAGTTGTAATATTTTAAAGGACTGGAAACATGTCAAAATTTAATATTTTTAATAGGGGTATTTATATATATATATATATATATAGCAAGCTTATGCTAAAATCAAGACATCATGCAGAAGTGCTTATCAATACATCGAAGCATTTTCTTTGCTTAATTACTTCTGTGACTGTGAATATTGATTATTTTCATGTCAAATTAAAAACTGAAAGATAGCAGTAGCTAGCTAGTTGATATTACAGGTGGAACCTAGAAGTTAAGGGCTCGTTTGGTGGCTAGATAGAATATGAATTGGCCGGATAAGAGAGTAAGATAAGTAAATGATAGGATAAAATTATGATAGATTATTATCATATCATTTGTTTGATGTGCATCATGATAACAAATTAGATAACATTATCTTATCTTATCCTATGTTTGAGATGAACAAATAATGATAGATAGGATATAAATTATAATGAAATGACAAAAATGACCCTCTATCAAAATTAAATATTATTTTGTAGAAAAATAATTTAAATTTATTTTTTTTGTCTTTTTAATAAACATACAAAATTAAAATTAAAATATATTAAAAATTATAAGCACAAAAAATTATAATTATGATGGAGTAAGAAGAACATTGGGCAATTCATACCTTATAAGTTAGTTTTTGAAATTGAGTTAAACCAAATTCAAATTTTAAAATGATGTCACAACCTATCCCGGCTATCCGCCGGGGTGTGCTAGAGTCTAATATTGTGTAGATATAAGTCATATAATTAATAGTATATATAAGATGAAGTATTATAATAGGTCAATTCTGAAGAATATATCCACAATACAATCAGGAACTTTAGTGATTTTATAATTTCACATACCTGTTTAGGGTAAAAATACTTTAACACTAAAAACCTAGGTTTGATAGGTGAAGCAGAAAAGAGATAAAAATAAAAAAAAGTGAAATGTGTAATAAATAATATAATAGAAAAGAAGGGAGAAGAGTAAAGAAGGTGAAAATGGAAATGTGTGATAAATAATATAATAGAAAAGGAGGGAGAAGAGAAGAAAAAGAAGGTACAAAGGAAAATGTGAAATAGTAAAGAGTGAAAAAAATTAAAATTAACTTATTATATATATATGATTCAGGATCCATTGATATTAGGTGTTAAACTTCAAGACTTACATCAATTAATAACTTTTTGTAGAATGTGAAATTGATCCATCTAACCGTTGAATCATATTATATTACTTTCATGATCATGTATATCAAATTTCAGATAATTTGGACATTCGTAGGTATATTATCTAATAGTGGACTTTTACTTATATTTTAAAAATATATTATATGTTACAATAAATTAGTTTGATGAAATATCAATTAGTTTTCGATTTTGAGATGAAATTTTATAAGTTTGATCTACTTTACAAGAACTTTCAATTCAACCGTTGGATTGGTCAATTTCACATTTTACAAAAAGTTATT
The DNA here is from genome assembly GCA_026901365.1 of Sesbania bispinosa. Lineage (NCBI taxonomy): Eukaryota > Viridiplantae > Streptophyta > Magnoliopsida > Fabales > Fabaceae > Sesbania > Sesbania bispinosa. The sequence continues at coordinate 117,191 of QLOH01001038.1, forward strand.
AATTGGTGTAAGTTTTGAAATTTGACACTTGGTGTTAACGGATCCAGACTCTCTCTATATATATATATATGAAAGAGAAATAGTTGGTGTATATGGAATAAAAAGAAAAAAAAAAGTGAGAAATGTGATGAAAGTTAAAAGAGAAAGAAATAGAAAGAATATAAAGAATTACATGTGTTTAAGAAATGAAATGTATGAAATAATGAATAATGAATGAATATAACTACTCAACAATAATAGCACTTAATATAGGTGGCACAAATACAATTAAACTTAACTGGACCACTGCGCATCGAGAGGGTATCTATGCTTCAACTTTCCATGACCCACCACATGCACACTTGGGTCGTCTGCCAATTCTATCTTTATATATACTTTCTCAAAGTCCAACCTTAAATTTGAGGCCCACCGGCTAAGAGCATGACACGTGTATTCCCCCCCGCTTCTTACGGGCCTATTCTAGTGCATTTCATCTTTCCTTTCCCTGACCCTACTCAGTTTTCGCCTAAGTATCAATCATGCCAACCACAATCATCACTAGCTTGAGCATTTCCTTTCCTTTTTGTAACTCGCATGACTGGCCGGGCTAGAAGTTTGTTAAACTAGAGTCCAACATAACAAAAACAATCACGCATGCATGAAAATAAAAGCCAATAAAAACGAAGGAATTACTTAACAGATTTTCACGTTGCCATTATAATATAATAATTAATTTAAATTCTAGGTTAATGCTAGCTAGTGATTCAAAATTCAAAGCGACAGTTTTATTATCGTGTTCTTCAACTACAATTGTGACCACACCATTAAGATTTTGGAGGTTTCTATAATACATCACATGCTTATGGCAGCATTAGTCCTCGCATTTATCTATATATAATTTCTCGCAATTAATATCAAGAACTGATATCTACAATTTAAAATCAAAGCTATATTAATTAGGTAAATAATCTACTACTACATGAGTTAGTTGTTTAATTTGTCGGAAGGGGCATAGTGACAAGCAGGTGGTTAAAGGGAACAAGTTGCAATCTAAAGTTTGTTAGACTTAATTAAAACTCAAATTTGACATGGAATTAATGAGTGCGGTGTTTAATTGTGAGAAGGAAGGCAGAGAGCATATAGGAGTGGATATTGAAGTGTACACTACATACAGGGTGTAAGGTTGGTGGAGAGAAGAGGGTTGACCGCATATTACAGAACAGAGCATTGCATTGCGTTGCTTTGGAGTGAGTGTGCGTGCCAGAGAGACGCGTGGGTGGCGCTGACAGATAGAAAGCTATGCACAAGCGCCGGAGAGTTTGCTGAAACTGAATAACAGCTATTAAAAAACACACCACAAGACGCCAGCGTAGCTAGTTGCTCTTGCAATTCACAATTCACAACTAACTAACAACTCTCGTCTGGTGTGTAAATGCATCCAAAGATGCTCTTTGTCGGCCTCTTCTCTGCTCCATTCAAGGTGGACCCCCCTTTTCCTTTCTCTCTCTGCGTGAATCTCTGTGTAACTCTGTCAGATTCATGAGACGCATGCTTTCCTCCACCCTTATCCTCACTCGCTGCATCATCATGTGAAACTGTCAACACTTGCAGTAAACATTGTCAAGATCTATCCCTAATTATAATTTCATTAATTTAATTTGGTTTCATACTAATCTGCTTGTATAAATAATAATTTAAAAAAACTGTTGTATATATATAATTTCCAAAATACCAGCTTTGAGCATATTTGGTATAACCTTGAAACGTGGCCACGCTAGAAATAGTTGCATGGGAAATCCAAAATTAAGTTTGTTTAGTTTCAACGCTAAACCAAATACACACTTAGTGTGTGTTCGGTTCACACGTTTTAAATTTGGATCCGAACATAAGCTACTCTATATAGTGTTTGTCCGATCCACATGCATTTAAAACGTGAATTTGTGTAAACCAAACATACACTTAATATATTGTAAAATCACGTTTTCAACGTTATGATATATTTTGATTTGACGTTGAAAGTGGTCAAATTCAATTGAATTCTCCAAAACAATTATTAACATGTTTGGTGGTTTATACCAAAACCATGTTTTAAATATGGATCGGGACAAACGCTAAACTCCAGTTTATCACGTTTCAACATTAAACCAAATATGCTCTTAATTGTGTTAATTACATTAAGAAATCTAAACCTGAGTTTTTTTATAACTCTTAACATTAAACCAAACATTTAGACTCAAATGGAAAATAAACAATAAAAAAACGTGTGAAATTGTGATGTTGGACTAGATAATGTTCCTTGCACACCATCATTATTTATAGAGAAACCCAGATAACTAAACTAATTACTAAATCTTACATCACAATATAGCCACTTAATTCAAATTGCTCAATGGTAGTTGCAACACCTGCATGTCTCTCTCAACATTTTAAATCTAGACCCTTCAATAGTTGCAGATTTGCCGTAGGCAAGTTCCCACCTCCCTTTGTTCACTTGACCTTGGAAAACGAAAACCTAGCCTCCCTGTGTTTAGTGTTTTCTCCTCTCATATGCAATAGGATGCTTTGCCAAAAATTGATAGTTGACATGTTATATATCAATCAACAAAGTCATAGGTTAATTAGTCCCAGGTGCATTTGCTCAAGAAAAGTCTCGAACCACACTTCACCTGTGGCTGATGAAGCTGCAATATATATACTCTTCTTTACATGAAAGCTACCACTGATATAATATTAATTACTTCTTAGAATATTAATAGGTGCATGTTTTACAACATCAAAATACATAGCCTGTAATGCTTCACCTATAGACTTTGTAAACTTTTGGAAAAATTTTAACTTGAAAAAACCCCAAAAAGAAAATTAAATCAATGGGATCTTATGACCCAAACAAAAGTCTCCACTATAAAATAGAATTTACAAAAACTCTTTGATGAAACAAGAGTTTTTCTCAATCTTGCCCAATATGGTTTACAAATATTAAACTCAACTCATCCCAAGTATGGAGGAAATTTAAAACTAAGACTTTTAATTTCTTTTTTGAAGGGATTATAATAATTCTCTAATTCTCCATACTTCCTTATAGGTGCGTTTTATGTTACAAGGGGTCAAAAGTCCATGTACCGGTACAGGGCAAAATAAACGGACACGTGTGTTGCTGAAACGGTGAAATGAAATATTACAAGGTGGGTGTTTGACCAGAATAATTTACCTAGAAGTCCCTGTGGACCAAGTTAGGGTTATCTTGAATGTAAGAGGAGAGGGACGCCGCATTACAAGCAAGCACGGTAGAAACTTGGGAGCTGTTCATGACTCCTTCGCAGAACACGAAGGGAATTAAAGGAAGCACATAACCCATTGCTCGCAAGTAGCGCGCTTTGGAGGAGGAATCAAAGCGACGGAAGCCAATTGACGGGAAGCAGCTCGATAGGCGACAAATTTAGGGGATTCCTTTGGAGTTTAGTTCGAGGTTAGAGCATTCATCCATTTGTTAAATAGTTCTTTTTATTTGTTGTTTATTTGGGTAAAACCTTAAACTAAGTAGTATTACCTGTCCGTAATTTTGCATTCGTGTAATTTGTGCAAAGGAGTAGGCTGAAACTTGCGAGCTGTACATGACTCCTTCGCAGAACACGAACGGGTTGAAATGAAGGACATAACCCATTGCTCGCAAGTAGCGCGGTTTGGAGGAGGAATTTTAACGACGAAAGCCATTTCACGGGAAGCAGCTCGATAGGAGACACATTCAGGGAATTCCTTTGGAGTTTAGTTCGAGGTTAGAGTGACAAAAGTTGGTAAATAGTTGTTTTTATTTGGGTAAAACCTTAAACTAAGTAGTACGAGCTGTCCGAAATTTTGCAGCCGTGTAATTTGTGCAAAGGAGTAAGAAAGCCCATCTGGACGGATTGGATATCTGGAGGAATTGTTCAACCAACAAAGCAGAAAGCTGGGGTTGAGGACGTAAGGTACGGTAGTTTTTGATCCAGTTTTAATTGATTGTTGGATCTTGGAATCGGGGGTAAAGATAGGTGGTTGTTACTCATATTTGTATGGTTATAAATAATGATGGAATGATTGAACCCTAGGTGGTTGTAAACTTGTAAAGGTGTTGAACTTATAATATATTGAAATGTTGGTGCTGAAATTTCGATTTGTAGTTAGTATGGATGTATTTGTCTTGATGAGTCTTATAGGCAGACATGTTTTAGTTGGTTTTGTTGCCTCTAGTTCAACCCGATTTTAATGATGACAGTAATAACACTTTAGCAAAGGAAGGAGTGTGATGGAAGACCTAATCGGTGGTAGAAGCGATTTGAATGATGAGAACAATGCATCAGAGGTAATGTTGGTTTTGTTAATTATATTTTTTAGTATACAATGATTTTAAGAAATGAAGTCGATGATAAAAATTATAGTGACATGCTGATGAAGTGGAAATTGATAAATGTGATTTTTGTAACTATGATAGGGAGGAGAAGGAATATCAAGTAGCAATGGTAATAATGTTGATAATGAGAACGGTGGTGTTGATGGTGAAGGTGAACACATGGATGAACATTCTGATGCAGAAGTTGATGTTGATGAATATAGAATAGACAATAAGTCAGATATAAAGCGGGTACAATTCTTGAGTTTAACTATAGAAAAGTTTAAATTGTACCACTTCTTCAGTCGGCTTGTGGCATTTGAATTCTATAATAAGTATGCACTGAAAAAGGGATTTGCTGGTCGAAGATGGAATTTTCTAAAAAACAAAAGAGGAGAGGTTACCCAGCAAGAATTTGTGTGTTACAAGGAGGGATTTCGTGACAAGAAACACTTAGAGAGGACTGGTCGAAAGCGAGAGCAGAGAGCAATGACAAGGTGTGGTTGCCCGGCTTTTTGTTGTGTGCATCTCGATCGAGAAAGTGGTCGATGGAGGGTGAAAGCATTTAATGATGTTCATAGTCATGAGTTGTTAGGTGAAAAGTATGTACGAATGTTGCCCGCAACACAGAAAGATGAATGATTGTGACATAATGCAAATGAATAGTATGAGGGAGGCAGGTATTGGTGTAACACAAATATATAGGTTAGCCGCAAAGCATTGTGGGGGTTACAATAGGATTGGTTATAGGAAGAGAGATATGTACAATGAAATAGTAAGAGAAAGACGTATTCGAGTTAGTGATGCTAGATCAGCTTTATCCTACTTGAGTGGGTTGGGTCGGTCAGATGCAGACCTATATTGGAGACACACTGTGATGAAGAAGGGAGACTTCATCACTTATTCTGGTGTGATGGAAGAAGTCAATCTGATTACAGGGTTTTTGGAGATGTTGTTGCATTTGATGCAACATATCGCCGAAACAAATACATGTGTCCGTTTGTTGTCTTTGCGGGAGTCAACAATCATAACCAAACGATTGTTTTTTGTTGTGGGCTGGTGGCTAATGAGACAGAGGAGACATACGTTTGGCTACTAAAACAATTCTTGGATGCCATGAAAGGTAAATTTCCAATATCTGTGGTAACGGATGGTGATCTTGCAATGAGAAATGCCATTAAAAATGTTTTTCCGAGTGCACACCATAGGTTGTGTGCATGGCACTTGTTACGCAATGCTACAAGTAATTTAAGTCAAGCAAGTTTCACAGCAAAGTTCAAAAGATGCATGCTTGGTGATTATGAAGTAGGTACCTTTAGGGCGGAAGAAGTGGGAAGAGATGGTTGGTGAATTTGGTTTGGAGGGGAATGAATGGGTTCGAGAATTGTATGAAAAGAGGAAAATGTGGGCAACAACGCATATTCGGGGCAACTTCTTTGCGGGTTTCAGGAAAACCTCAAGATGTTGAAGGGCTTAATTCGCAAATTGGCAGGTATGTCCATGTTAGAAATAATTTGACTGAGTTTTTGAAACAATTCAGTAGGTATATGGTCTACACTAGGCAAAGAGAGCTTGAGGCGGGACTTTGAGTCAATTGTTGGGCATCCTGTGTTGTTGACACATCTACAAGATATAGAGCGCTTTTGCAGCTAGGGTATACACTCGTAAGGTGTTTTTTATGTTTCGGACTGTCCTTAATAGAGCATCGAAGTTAAAGATTTTGTCGTTCATGGAAACACTTGCATCTGTTGTGTACATTGTTGGCAAAAGATTAAGTAATGTACATGTATGGAATGTTTCTTTGGTTTTCATCAACATCTCAAGTGAAGTGCACCTGTCAGAGGATGGAGTCTAATGGAATTCCGTGTGAACACATAATCACAGTTTTGCATTATTTGGATGTATCGGAGTTTCTTGATTGTCTTGTATTGCCAAGGTGGACCAAATATGCAAAGCAATGTGCTGAAGGAACTAATGGTGAAGGGTTCTACAATGACAGATAGAAATTTGAGGAATGGTATGATGGCTCTATTATTTGATTGCCATGAAATGTGTAGACTTGCAAGGAGAAATGAGGGACAAGTTAAATGCAACACAAGAACTTGTTAGAAAACATTTGATGACTTTGAAGGAAGCTTCGGATGCAGAAAGTTCAGATGATGGAAATGAAATTGATGTTGAATTTGTGAATGTTTGGGATCTTGTGCGTGTGAGGACTAAAGGGTTGCGGTTCGAGACAACAAGCATCAAACAGTAGAGGTGATAGGAGGTCTAATTGTTTCAGTGTATGCCAACGTCCAGGGCATAATAAGACGACGTGTCCAGAACGAGCAGAACCATCCAATCGTCACAGGACTACAGAGGCAAATGACAATGATACTACATGTATGAAAATGTTTTTTCTTTAATTTGATTGACATCGTGATGAGTTGCTGACTGTTAAACCTTTGGTTGTTAATGTAGACATCCCAATGATGGATGTATAAGAATTGTGATGAAATGTATGTACCTGAAAGTTGGAGTCCATTAAGGGTGTTAGAGGTCGTTATGATGAAGTGAATGAATGGTAAGATGTTGGTTAACAGAGGTGGTGCCTACGGCAGAGGACAATATCATTGGCTGATCATTGTAAAGTTGGTGTTTAATACATATGAGGTCCCTTGTAAGAGAAAGACAAGTGTAAGGCATGCAATTATGTATTGATTAAAAACAATGTTGTTGTTGTTGAATGCCTAATTTGAATCGAAACTGGATTGCTAGGTAATAGACTGTCGTGGCCTTGGTTTTTATTTGTGTCATTGTGAATAATTGCTCACTTGTTGTCCTCGTTAATATTTTATTTAAGCAATTAAAAACGTAGATGACTTGTGGGCTGCAAGGTTGAATGAAGCAATTAAAAATTTGCTTTTGTGTAGTTAGACAAATGTCGTGGGCGTATTGAAATGAAAATGGTAATGGGCCAACTAATGATTAGACGTGCTCTACAAAAAGAAATGATAAGGTCCTATTTGTGGCAAAAAAATGATATTTAATGGGTTGTGAGTCCAAAAAGTCGTGACTGAATAAAATTAGAGTGGGTCATGGAAATTTATGATCGTTGGGCCATTAAAGAACTTTATGAGTGGGACCAAGTAAATAATAAAATGAAATTAGTTGATGGGCAATTCGAAGGGGATAAACGCAAGACATATCGCCCAAAGTTGATGGGTTTATGTTATCAATAGTAGTTTCTTGGTCCTGGGCCTTTTGTGGTGTGGGAATGTTTGACTCCCTTATAGTTCTCCAATCATTGTGAATAAAAAAATAAATACTTGTGAGAATCTTAGTCTATGTCTTTCATTTCCTTTTGTCACAGTAAACATTACGCCCTCCCTGTAGCTAACTTGGTTGACATGTCATAGGCCTGTTTGATAGTATTACCAAAGTTTTAGTTAATAGGTCTTCCATTGGTCCGTGAAAAAGTGATGATGACAAGTGTTTTAGGCAAATTTCCATTCCTTTCCAAGTCAATTGAGTTTTTTTCCTATAAGAGTGTTTCCGAAATCACCCAATAAAAGACACTAAAGCAATATTTGACGTTAACTAGAAGGAAATAGTTTTTTGATGTTGCAAAATTCGTAGTTATAACGTCTAATTTTGCATCATAATTAAGGCACTGTAGTAACGAAATATAAATGGACATTAATAAACATAAAGGTACATAAATAGTTCATACACATATTTAATGAAACCATACATAAAGACTGTAGGAAACACTAACTAAACTAAAACTCATACATACTTAATTAACGATAAACACACACATCAGTTGGGTAATAAAAGAGGACAACTGAGCTAGTAGGCGAGTTGGAGTGTGATAGACTCCATTGAGAGATGGAGTATGTGGTAACAAAGCAACACAATAAACTTGCACTACGATTATTTAGTTTTATCATCATATGAATGAAAGTATATCTCAGCACGTGACTCCAGCGTCTTGCGCATTCATTATTCCCTTCCAATAGGATCATCATTGTCGTCTTCATTCTAACTCTGTCCTGATTAAGATATTGATGAACATTTGGTTGAAATGTCCAATCCATTGCCATCCATTCTAACACCCATAAAGCTGTGTGTTCGCTGCAGGAAATATTTTATTACTCATCAATTATTCAGAGGGAAACCCAGTAATGGTGAAATTAAAATTAAATTTATAATTAGTTTGAGGATGATACCTGTGAATATTGTCCTGACTGGGATTGGTAGTCTTAATCTCCCAAGTCTCCATATCATTGGGTGGATTAATAAAGTCCGTATTTAGCCAATCTGAAGTCATGAAATGAACAAGCTTCTCACACTACATAAAAAATCATGAAGACGTTATAGCGCACTGTTAGTAATTATTATCAAATCAAATTGTCGTTAAGTACAAGGCTCCTTTACCATTTTTTAAATGTTCTCCCTACGTGACTTAACTTGCCCTGATTGTGGATTTGGATCAAGATGATAAACTAGTTCATTTTCCATTGAAACCACCATTAAATACTAGTTATCAATGCCTTCCCTAATGGGAACATATATCTGCAAAGAGTTTTTAGTTAGTCTAGAACCAGTCTTATTGTTAGGGCCTGTTTGGTAAAACTTCTGCAGAAGTACTTCTAGGTGAAAATAATAGCATGAATCAAAGAGGTCAATGCATTCAACTTCTCCATAAGTTAAAATTGGTTACTTAGAGAAGCTAAATGGGAGAGCTTTTGGAGGAGGTGGTCTTACAAAGGCTAATTTTAACTATGGAGAAGTTAAATCCATTTGATCTCTTTGATTCATGCTATTTTTTTTCACCTAGAAGAACTTCTGGAGAAGTTGCACCCAAACAGGCTCTTAATACACAGCTCACATCTAGTTCAAGAAAAGAAGCATTTTTGTTACATATTTGACACATGAGTAAGGGGGCATAAACTCAGCCACGTATTTGCTTCCAATCTCATTAATCGGAGCCCCCTCCAATATGCTCGTCTGTAAAAGCAAGATATGATTATCATATACTGCCCAAATAAATTTATGACAATTGTTTTGTGACTAAAGCTATTTCACTGACCGCAAAATCTGGAGGAAAGGCCCATACTGTTTGGACGTTCACATGTCGCTGCCTCCAAGTAATCTTCATTGCCATTAGTTTCAGAATCTGGAAAAATAGATTAATAACTAAGTGACTAAATGACAGTATAAAATGACTGATTTGTGGCCACGTATTGTAAATGGGTCCAACCTCTTCGTCAACCTTTCTCACTGTATATTAAAAAAATAGATACGTAAATAGTCATAACACTTATTTTATGTTTTTAGAAATAAGCTTGGTAAAGTTTTGGGACAAACTTGAAGTCAACGTCTGTTGCAAACACATAAATTGCAACTGGGGTTTCCTCACTTGTTAGTCCTAGGTCGATGCTCGGAAAAAACCGGGTCCTCAGATTCCGTAAAAGAAATATCAAAATCACGTTATATTAGTATAAAGTAGACTATATATAAAAAAAGGGATACTGAGGGGAGTTTTTATCACCTTAGGCAGCTTCCTTCCGAAGTCAACATAAACTGGATTCACCGTGTGTGTTGAACCTAAAAGCTTAGTTCCAGGTATGGTTAAATTCTCCAAATCACCAGGTTTCCCCACTGTTGGAGGAGTCTTAAATAGCTTCTTCCCAGAAGCTCCTAGTGGTCTTGAAGGTTTGGAGGATGTTGATTTCGAACCTCCACGACGTAACGGTGGCGAGATTCTCTTTCCTACTCCACTGGCAATACCCCCACCTCTCACCTTTGAAGAACGTCCCCTTTTCTCATTAGGGGAGTCTTTCTTTGAATATTTTTCGGGAAGCTTTTTCTTCCTCATACTGACTCTTTTTGTGACTTCTTCTTCCTGCGATGATATGTCAAGTATGATGTTTGCTTCGTCCTCGCCAAAATCATCCTCGTCACTATTACCATCTTTCACAACACTACCACTCGCGGGGACAAGAGGATGGTGCCTTAGATGAATTTCGTTTGTTGATAGAAGCCTATATCATTGAAGTGTTCGCCTCCACGTTAGCCAAACGCATGAAAAGGCGCTACAATATTGAAATTAATATAGAAAAAGTGAGTTTATTTGGTAACAAATAAATGAAAAGTAAGAGGCTTTTTAATAGCCATTATCATAAAAATGACCTTTGCCCATGATTGCATTTGTTCCTCATCTTCGTCCGCACGTGTAGGTTGGCCAACAGGGGTTTCACTGGGAAGGCTTTCCATAGAGCAACTGTAATGCATGCAAAGAAAATGGGTTTACAATGTGATATATTTGCTTTGTTATTCTTTTCCTTTAAAAACAATAAGACAATTTGAAGAATGTGGTTTGATGAGCTTCATACCATCCAACACGGTCTGCTTGCTTAGCATGGGTGGGGTTTGTGACGTTGGCGTCCTCCATTCGATATATTTGGTTCTGATTGTGACAAAGAAGCAGGTGAGACGTGTGTATTGCAAACCCTAACCAAGTATTTATAATGACCCTATGCATCCATAATGAGGTTCACTATAGGTAAAAAAGAAATATTGTATAGGGTATGTAGGGATAGAAAGGGCAATATTGTGTAAAACAAAAGTCTTCACAAATGGTTACTATTTGATGATATTTATTTGATGCCCCAGTTTAATGATTACCTATTTTTAAATAATAATTGCACATTAGGGGGAGCCTTGAACCACGCTACAAAGCAACAAAGATAAAAGTATTACAATCCACACACTTGAAGACACTAATATTTTCTTGACAAACACATTAAAAGTAGCACCCAATTAACACATTACCAATTACAAATTACAACTACCCTAAATACGTACTTAGAAGAAATGGCTAAGTAAAGCCACCCTCAAAGTACTTACACATCATTAGTCAGCCTATAATATCTTCAATACTCAGCAGCCTAACCTTGTCATTTAGATAACCATTTTCCAATTTCAAGGCATCGTTCTCTGCTGCTAACTTATCATAATCTTGTTGTAGCTTTTTGATGTCCTTCTCTAGTTTAGCAACCTTATAGTAATTGTAATCACCTATTTCCTTGCCAGTGACAAACAATAGTTGACTAAGCACCTTTTCAACAACATCTTCGTGGGCTTCTTCCTCATCAGCAGCGTAATCCCCCACCCACAGACTTCTCCCAAGTAAATGACTCTTCACATAAGCCGTATATTGGTAATGAAGCTCGTTATTTGTGACTCTAACATGGTTATGCTTGTAATATGCTTTAGGAATTTTTAGAGCTGAACAAACATCTCTTAGATTCCCCTGCATGTTGTACTCCACCAAAAATGAACACCTTGCCTCGTCCTTCAACGTCATATTTCGTTCGTCCCAAGTAGCCATTAGTTTACATGAGTTACATCTTTGTGTGTTTGAGACAAAGGCCCTGGAACAAGCTTAAATAGGGTATTCAACAATTGAGGTAGGTAAGCACAATTAATTGAGTATTCAATGCATTTCGTTGTCTTTGGTCCAAGACAATCATGGCTACATGTTTTGTAGTTAATCACCAAAAATCACCTATTGAATGCAGCTGACTATTAATTACCTATTGAATGCTACTGACTATTCTCACCGCATGCACCCAACATGCGCGTAAACTCACTCCTTAATATGCCTCGGGATATGTTAATTTGGGCCATTAGAAAAATACTCACTGTTAACATCTTCACATGTGTTCGATAATTTGGGGTGTTTAAATTCCAAACTTTTGATTGTAGTGTTGGTGCAATGTGCACAGTTGGGTCATGGTTAAAATAGAGTGGTTGTTAAACAAATAACAATTATATTAATACTACCTCCGTTCCTACTTAACTGTCCACTTTCAAAGAAAAATTTTGTTCCTATTTAACTGCCTACTTATAAACCCAATGCACTAATAAATACACTTTTCTCCACTTTACCCCTATGTTAATAAATGACCCACTATTAAAAACTAATGAGAGCAAATAGTAGTAAGAGAGATAATAGGGTAAAATAGAAAGTTTAAAATTTATTTCCATGAAAACGAGAGTAATAATTACATTCCTTAATATGTGTGTATTAGTCAAAGTAGACAGTTAAATAGGAACAGAGGTAGTACTAAATTAGAATGATACTCCCTCCGGTTCTATTTATAAGAACCTTTTTGAAGAAGGGTCTTGGTCCTTTTTATAAGAACTTTATTAGATTGTCTCATGCATTAATTATTATTTGACAAAAATACCCCATTAGTGGAGGTAGGTGAGTAATTAATTAGTAGAGAGAGTATGACACAATTGAGTAGTTAAATAGAAAGAGAAAGATAATGAGTCTCAATAAATTCATGGGTAGTTTAGTAAATGTGATACACATTCATGACAAATTTATTGTAATCAACTAAATTAACCAATTTTCTTAATCCATGTGAAGTGGTTAAAAGGTTCTTATAAATAGGACCGAAGGGAGTAATATTTTATAGGGTCATGTTACATATATGTTGCTATATTTTAGTCAACAAAAAAATTTATCTTTTCACTGCATTTTTTACGGTAGGTAGTAGTTGCTAAAACTATGTAAGTGTTTACCATATCATTGTTTTTAAAGAAAAAAAAGCCTGTTATGACTTGTTACCTTCCATCCACCTGCCATAAAGTAAGTCTTGTACAAAGTGCATATCACTATCAAGTTACATGATAGAAACAGTGAAAATAAACAAAGGAACAAGTCAACATTATATAGATTCATTAACTTTATTCCCGGTTAGCAAATTAACAAATGGTGCGTCTTTTTAGCTTTATTTTATCAAAAATATTCTTTCTTTCTCATTTACGCATTTATAAATTATGATTCTCTCCCATTTCGGATAATATGCAATAAATAGTTCATTATTAATAAATTCGAAAGGGATAAAGTTGAAAATTAAATTTATTATTCCATTGTTATGTGAAAAAAACACTAATTTATAAAGAACTCTAATTCCATAACACTCAAATACATGAATCATGTGCCAATAACAAGTGACTATGTCCACTTGCAATAAGTTTCAATAAAATTAAACGTGGGATAGTATAGGTAATGTAATATCCTTTTAGATGAATAAAAGAAAACTAATTTTATTAATGAATGTGTTTATGGTTTTCTTTGCTTGTAAGTGTGACCCGAGAGGGCAGTGATTAAAGTTTTATTTATTATTCAACATTCACATAGGATCACCAACCATTAATAATTGTTTTTCTTAATCGTAAATAAAGTTTTGTACGTTAAAGTAAATAAAAAATGCATTGTACCTTTATCAATCTATCAATTCTTTTTTGCGATTTAACATGTAAAGCATTGTGCTCTCTTACTGTGTGACATTGACAGTTTTTCTCTCTAGCCACCCTTGGAAGTAGTTGTTGTGTAACTATTCAACGTACACGTCTCAGTACGTTAAAGCAATGAAGATGAGACTTGGAGTCTTACTCCAATGGAACCAAGAATAATTCTATATCCTCCTATTTTATCCTCCACAAATCCTCCTAATACTATTTAAAGTAAGTATTAAATGCTTTTTCTTTTTTTGAGATATTAAATACATTTGCTTTTTATTTAATAGTTACTTTATATAGTATTTGGAGGATTTGTAGGAGGATAAATTAGGAGGTTATAGCATTTCTCTGGAACCCATTGTTACTACCTCATTACGATGGAACCTGTAGTTAGTAGGTCATTTGGATGGACAACTTATGCAGCGTATTGTTCCCAATGCTATCCAGTACAGTACCGAAAAGCAGTACTAATAACCTTACCAAGTAGCAAATATGTGTTCGGTTAAAATTAAAATGGGAAGTAGGAAACATAAAAGAAAACACCCCCTTGTACACTGTTTCCCAAAGAAGGTGACTGTAAATAATGGTTTTAGCAAAACAACTTTAGTAATTAATTTTATTATTTACATCAAAGTTTAACATTGTAGTAATAATTGTAGTAAACAATAAAGTTAAATATAAAAAAATTTATTAATGTATAAAATAATAGTCAAATTAAATTCTTATAATGATTAAAAGGGAAAAACGTCCATTAGTTATTGATTATGCTTGAGTTTTAGGACAATTACGGTGATACAATTATTAAAATTATTTAACATAACAACTGTTACACGTTAAAACATGCTTAAAAACCACCGAGCACGTGGATCAGTTGGTAAGGGGTTGTTCCAGCTTAACCAGGGGTCTGGAGTTCGAGCCCTGGGAATGCAGCTGTGTTAAATACTCGGAGGGAGAGCTTTGCCGCCCATGGAGGTCCTACCCGGCTCGACAGGATTGCCTCCTGTGGAGGATACATGTGGTCTTGCACCAAATAACATGCTTAAAAAACTACCTGAATTATCATGTTTACCTTTTGTAAGCCATCTTTTTCATTTTTAGTGCTACGCGTGGTTATTTAAAAAAAATTATGATCCAATTTATAAATAACAAAATTGTAAGTTAAACCAAATAAAGTTAACGAAGCAAAATGCGAGAGCGATGTCACAATTTAAACAATTAACAACACAACAACACTGCTGACAACAACGATGTTCAATAGGAAACCCTAACACAAATAAAGTACTTATCTAAGGATTATAACAGTACAACATTCCCTAATTAAGCATGAATACCACCCTCTGATACTGGCATTCCTCCCTTCAACTAATGTGAAGGAAATGAAACCATCTAATACAGAAACAGGACCACCGAAATGCCCAAAAGGAAGCCACATACAGCAAAGAATATAAGCCTCTCTAAACCCTCCCTATATTCTGTGCCCTCGTCAGGTTCCCTTTCCGGGACTTGGGGGCGTTGGGGCCTTCATTGCCTAAAACAGCCCCGCCATTAGCACGTGGTACACCAACGTCATGGCGTTCTGCTGCTCTCTGGGCACCTAGCCGCGCCCAGTAACGGAGCCAATCACTATGATCCTCTTCTCTTGTTGGAAACGAACGATATACAGCCCCAGAGAAACCATCAACTTGCTCTTGACATTCCTCCCAAGTTGCATAAAACCCAGAACGTCTTCCCCGATAAACCACATAAGTTTTCCGCCTCTGCATTTTTAGATTTGATTCTTCAAATTTGTGTGGAAGCAATTATGATACACACCCTTTGAACAGGTCTTACATATAACCAAAAGGAACTTCGTGCCTGCCTTTTCCTTAGGCGTATATTTTAATTATTGAGGTTTTCAATTGGGTATATGGACCCAACTTTTAACCAAATCACAATTATTGCACATAAAATAATTATTTTTGACAGCTTTGGAACTCCACTTAGGTCAAGCTTTTGTCAATTCTATGTCTACTATTCAGCCTATAACCTGTAATGGACTACATAGTCACTTGTCAATGTACTCAAGTGATGGAAGATATAAATTTTCTATTATTTAATTCTAAATAGTTAATATGGCCACACCAATCTCTTTCTCGTTAACGAGATTGAGTGTGTTTGGCAAGACCAACAAATGGACATCCCAGTAATTTTCCCACAATTAATCGGCGTAAACTCACATTTTCCATTAATTAATTAGTATTTAAATGAAAATAAATCACCATAATTAACATATATTGCAATAAATCACAAAAATTTGCCACGGTGTCCCCTCACCACCCCTGACCTCCAACCAAGCTGCCTTGGCGAATGAAACCACCGTAATTTCATATTATTGATCATCTACATAAGTTTAAATTGTCTTTTTAAAAAAAAATAATTACACACATTTAACAAAAACAGTAGTAATACATAATAAATTAATTCAAAAAAGACAACTAAGAATCAACTTATAGAACTATATCTATCACAAAAATGTTGTTTCATTCAAACAACATTAATTACAATTGCTTTATAAAATGACTATTACAATTAATTTCATTCACAAACAAACGAAATACAAATTATTCACGTGCTATTACTGAAAAATCAAACTAATAATATACGTATATTATATAACAGTTTTGTTACATTAAAATTTAAATAAATAAAATTAATTATGTTATACAAACCAAAAAATTATGTTATCAGCCCATTCCTACATTGCCCAAAAAAAAACTTAGCAAACAAATAAACCTCCCGGACTCAAAATAAAACTATTTGTAAAAATAAAAAAGGACAGCTGTGAACCACTCAATTTACATAACACCAAGTCGAGACCCTTCCACTACCACACCTCAGAACGGATTCCCCTCAGAACTCTCACTTTCATATTCTGCCACAGAGAACCATTTCACTCTACCAGTTCGTCTTCCATGGACCTCTTCGGAAGCTCATCACGACGACCAAAATCGCGGAGCGTTGCACCCACAGCCGCAGCAATGGTCACGACCAGGTACTTTACACTGCCTCTTCTTGTGTAGACCGAAAAGAATAATTCCGATTGTACTCAGATCCTTCTACTATGGTTTCACTTTCCTATTTCGTTGCCTGCATGTCAATTTCTTCCAGTTTTCAAGTTCATAATGCCATGAGTACTACTCACAGTTCATACTCCTGATCAAATGATGAGAATTTGTTCATCCCTGTTCAAACCATCCGTTCGTTACCACCTTACCCTAATTGATTTTGTTTTTTAATTTAGGAAGTTCCATAATTTATAAATATAACCAAACCCTAGTTTGTGTCCTACTTTTGGAAATAAAAAATTCATCCTCTTCGGTCGAAGACGAACACGTAAAACAGGCCAAAATAGGAAAGAATAAGGAATATATCTTAATACACACCAAATTTAGGGACCACTTAGACCATAATAGACTAAAAAAAATGACCCATTTTCACATTGAACAACTAACACTGGACAATATGTGCCCACTTTTGCTAACTTTTGTCTTTTTCCATTATCCTTTTAAAATAGGATACCCACTATTGTGGCTACAATTATAACAAACCTTCTATGTTCCATTATTCCAGGACACACACATCTTTTATTGGAACCACATACAAGGCAACGTGGCACCCAAATCAGGTAGTTATTCAAATTTTTTTATATAACATATAAATTAGTGGCTGAACATTTCATAAACAATATGACCTTTTGTCATGCAGACAAGGATCAGAGTGGGTGGAGATTTAAAACAACTGCCTAGTTCCAAGGTTGGATGAAACAGTGAAATTCTTGGACCCTGTTGGGAAAGTTCATAACGTGGCTGTCACCATACACGATGGGGGGCAGTGGTTTGAACATGGACTGCTACAAAGGATGCACTTCTACAACAACCTACACACAGAAGTGGAAATCCAATACACCTACAGAATCAACAATTACTTTCATCTGAAGATTTGGCGGACTAACGGATTAGGTGAAATTCAATACACCCAGCATCCCCAAGTTGATCAACATGTAAAAGAAGAACCACAAAGATTATTGACATCGACGACGATGACGATTATCAAGTTCCAGGACATGGTGATCGTATACTATGGACAACAAAAATCACAAATGCAATCGAAGGAGGCAAACAAGGACTGGTAAATCCCTTTCATCACAGATCATATTTTAGCATTGCATTTAGTACCAAGTTTATTTTCACAAACCTTAATTGAATGTGGTATACTGTTTTTGCTCTACATTTGCACATATGTTCAATTACATTTATGTTGAAGCGTGACCATCACCACCTTTAATAAATATAAATATAAAAAATAAAAATATGTTGAATTACAGGTCCTGTACAATTTTTTAACTTAATGACAAAGAAACAAACCAACCCCCTTATTTTAATCCCTCTTAGTAAAATATTGCTTGCTATAAGACTTTCATACAACAGCCAACAACACAATTAACACAAAAATAGTTCCTTACCTTTTATGCATATGATGTATTGCATGTGTTGTACTTATATGTTTTCCACGATCAATGATGTAACACTATTCAACATATTAACACACAAAATATTCATTTATAATGCTCATAAGCACATGGTGTACTTGTCACAATGTTGTTCACCACACACACCTGTCAAACAATGCAGTACCCCCTGAATGGTTTTTATTCACTATTAATTAATAGGTTAATTAAATTTCTTAGTTCCTACTACACACCCACACAACTTTAAGAAAGAGAATGAGCATGTCTACTATTGAGAATGGTCTATTACCTGTGATATATGGATATTTCCAGCCCAATCATTAGAATATCACTTATGTAGGTCCTCCCTGTCACAATTGTGACATCTGAGCTGCAAAACAAAACAACATGAAATTCAAGTCAAATTGCCAAATGGTGAAATTCAGGCATGGACGCTTCTCTGGAATAAAAAAATACCAAAGCATTGCCGACTTGCGCAAGGGTGGTACCAATACTGCAGGTAGGCTAAACTACACACGGAGATGAGCTCACTTTTTGGAAAATTAATGGGGCACAACACTTAGGCCTCCAAGTGAAACGTAGATGGCAGTAATGTGAAAGAATGTAGTTCCATCAAAAGCCGTACTTCTATCCAAATATTTTGAATATTAGAAATCGTATTTTGCAGAAACCTTCATTGTGTAAGACACCCAAACTACTATGATCTTCTAATTATTTGGGAACTTGCTCACCAAAACCAATGTTTAATGCTACTGGCGATTACTGCTTTGTTTTTATATTTAGTCCAATGAATGGTGTTAGTATCAGCAAATTTCTTTCTTTTACACAGATAATTTTTTTGCCAGCCATTACAGCTACCACGGTATGCAAAACAATGACTGATAATTGGTACATTCGAAATCTTAAACAGGGTTATTTAAAATGAAAGAAGGTTATTTGACAGGAATATAAGGGCTATTTGTTTAAATAACCAAACTAACCACATAACTTAACAAAGGACTACTTTGAAATAATGAAAACTATGTTCTAAAAAAACTAACACGTAAACGGCCAGGAATCTCAACCTTCAATATTTAACTTAAAAATTTTATATTTATTTTTTTTCAATATTTATAATTTTATTATAATATTATTTACTTTTTAGAATGTTTCATCGTATTTCCTTTTAACAATATACATTTATCATTTTTTACTTTTTAAATTTAATTATACTTTTTAGTTTATAATTTATATCATTTTTAATATTTTTTCACATAAGAACAAACATGTATCATTTTTTTCCTTTACTTAATTAAACATGCATATTATTTTTTATATTTTTTTGAGGAAAATATAATATAATTTTTTGGGATAAATATTTACTAAAATAATATTTATATTTAACTAATAATTTTAATAATAATAGGATTTGTTTTTTATTTTTATAAATATATTTTGTTTTAATTTTAGGAAAATATATATTTTTAAAATTTAACTCAAGATATATTTAGGGGTATTTTCGTCTTCATTTATTTTAATCCTCATTCTCTTCTACTTTCTCTCCTACCAAACAAAAATACGATTTTCTCCCAACCCTATTTCATCTCTATTTCTTTTCTACCAACAACTAAATTTCTACTCTATTTCTCACCTATTTCTATTCACCCCATTTCTTTCTTTCCTATTTCTCTATACCCAATTTCTCTCCAGCCAACTGAACACAGTGTAAAAGTAGCAACATCAGTGAGGGAATTTCATTGTTACCGTTACCGCCCATGCTTCAACCCACTTGTCATAGTAATGTCAAGTCACTTCTGTGGGAGTGCCTATATGTCTATGAAAAGGGAATCCGTGTACTGTGCTTCAAAGCTACATTGGGTAGTGTTTTGACGTGATATAAGTGTGTAACGCGCACATGACTCACTTTCTTTCCAAGGCTCCTTGTGGAATGTGATAGTGTGGCTATTTCACTAAGATATTTTAATTTTAAATGGAAGTTTGCTTCGGTGAGCATCAATGAAATGTAAGCAAATGACATGATTTTAAAGGATTCAATAAGTGAACAACATATTCATTTCCTTATCCAACAGCATCAGACTTGTTAGCTGGATAATAATTTTTTTTAAAAAATCCATGTAGTTTTATTTAATTAAAATATAACATAAATGCCACTATATTCTGCAAATAACTAAAAGATTTAATCAACATTTTTAAATAATTTTAGTTTTACCTAAATACGAATTATAATATTCTCGGTTGGGTAAATTTAAAAAACGGTTTTCACTATAAATTTTAACATTTCAGTTGTTATTATTTAAAAATTATTATTTCACCACTTATAAATGAGGTTTCCTTCCTTAGAGCTCATCTGAGTTCATGTTGAAAGGATAAGCACCAATGGCCAGGAAAACATATGTCGTTTTTGTCGGAAGGTTACCCGGTGTGTATGAATCATGGGTGGAGTGTCAGGAGCAGGTTAATGGGTTCCATGGGTGCTCGTATAGTTCATTCCCGACAAGGGAGGAGGCGGAAAGAGCATGGGAGGAGTGGACTAACAGGGGAGGAGGTGCGCCAAGGCAAGTAGTTCTCGCACTTCCAGCGCATAATACTGTTTGGTGCACATGACTTCAATGTGTGGACCATGGGAGAAAACGCCTTAATAGACCATAAAGGAATAAATCCAGTAGCAGTGATGGGTGGGTCCGGTTTGAATGTCCGTCAGAAAGCCACTGGACCTGAGGATGTCACTCATGGAACATGTCTCACACTTCTCTGTTGTGTGGCAGTCACTTTGTTGAGCATTTACTACTACTATCTTCTTCGGCTAAGTGAGCTGTCTATCAAGGGTGGTCACCGTCTACTGTTCGCCGGTGGGCGGAAATATCGTTTATAGTTATATCCTACCGTCTGTCTAGTGTTTTACCTTATGTTAAACAGACTAGATCATTTTAACTTGTCCTGTTATCTGCTTCCCCTGTAACCTTTGTTATGGTGTGTTTTGCCATGGTGTTAAGGTGTTAGTTTAATTACTAAAATGTGTTTTCCTACTTTACTTCCATTATTATTATCATTAAAACTGTTTTTAATTAACACGTCCATTTACATATTTTAAAATTAACCTCTTTAGCCTAAATCATTGAAATAATTTATAGGAAAATGACAATAGTGACCACTTTAAAAAAACCAATTTAACAAATCAAATATTCAAGGGTTAATTTCATGTTTAATTAAGGCTAACAGTTTGGGGTCACATTTAATCGTTAATTCAATTTTCCTATCAAGGTGCACAATACATAATTCGCAGCAATTTTCGGAGATTTTTGGAGATGAATTGTATTTATGGGTAATTAATTGGTCATAATCAGAGGATACTTAATTAAAAAAACCAACTATTTCACATCGATTGTATTTGTCGTGGAGTACGTCATCAATATTAACGAAAATTGAACAAAAAATTAATTCCTATCACCAAATTATGACAAAAATTCAATTATTTACACTTTACTAAAATATTTAAACACCAACGGCTTTTTTAAAAACTTATACTAAAATAAAATGTCTGTCCAAATAATCAAAATATTAAATATCCATAGGCTCACATTCAATTCAATAATCCTATTAATGTAACCCATGCAGTTACATGCAAACCGTACGATTCTTTCAACTTCCTAAACCCACAAGGAACCACAGACAATGACGTTCATAACCCTGTGTGCATGCATCCCCTTTGCCGCAATTCATTCATGTGTGTGGCACATATACTTTTACGTGCGCACATAATTCCAACAACACACCGTCAGAATAATTTCTTCTATACCATCATCATATACACATGGCCACCCCTTTATCTCTACTGCATGAGACAATAAAGGCCGATCCACATTAAATCCCCTTTCCCACGCAAAACACCATGCACTACTACATATCCCACCATACAATTAATTCAAGGTTTTCCAAAGTCTCTAAAATGGTGCCCCAATTTCTTGTTACTTGTCCCCAGGAAAAAAAAAAATAAATAACCCAACTTTAAGCTTTCTTCCCTTCAACCTTTATTGTAACCTCCTCACCAAATACTACATGCAACACGTGAAGCATTATCTTCACACTAAAAAGAAGAAGATTCTATTCCCCTGCCTACCAGTCATGTTATACGCCACTTCAGGGGCTTAAATCTATCACCATTATTCATCAATCCATCCCAACCACAGTACAACACCTTGCAATACACTGCCCTTTCCACGTAGAGCCACTATTCATACGCTACCCATATATTTATAGCCAAGGGACCCCAAGCCATTTCCCGCTACATACGCCCCACTCTTATTCAAATACGAAAATACACGTATCTCTAACTCCACCAAGCACAAAGCACCTCTCTTACACATAATGTTCAGCACAAGTGTTCGTCTTTTTCACACATAACCAACCACCAGCTCATTCTCGCAACATGGCACCACCAACAGATATCATCGCAATCTCCAGTGACTCTGAGACGGACAATGAAGAACATAATGAACCTAACACCTGGGTTGCATCCATGACGAAGTCCAAGTGTTCCGGAAAGCATACTCTGGTGAGTTCACAATAGAAATTAAATTTTCTACCTTTGGAGTACATATACCTTATTTGTTATGTCTCCCTCATACTTTGCTTCCAGTGTGTGCCTGCTTGGATAAGATTCCTGGTTCCCCATGAACCAGAATACATGTTCGTAAGGTATGACCAGGAGCCTCTTCAATTCTGGGAGTTGAATGGCACGAGGACCCTCGAACTGCGTTATTGGACACGATTGGTACGAGTTCTGCAAGAGGTTTAAGCTCAAAAATAGGAGATGAGGGCTTTTACAAAAGTAGGGAGTTCTTTCATAATTAAGGTTAGCATCCATAGAAAGTGTTAGTTCTTTTTTTTACCGGTTAAAGTGTGCTCCGAACTACTACAAGTCCTCTACTATAATGTTGAGGCCCTTCATGTTCTTGGGTTTATCAAGGTCACCGTATTATTATCCCGCGTCCCACAAGTGAGACTGCACATGCATGTCCCTTTTCTAATTTTGGGTCTAAACATGCAGGTCTTGCCTTTAATTTTCCCCTAGTTTGGATTCCCACTACATGCATGTCCTAACAGTCAAATATGAATTTTCTGTTTCCAGTGGTCCAGATTTCGAAGCTATCAATCTTGTCCTTTTTTTTTGGGCCTATATACAGACTGTTCGAAATTTTTAATACAAATGCACTTGGACCTCGGCGCATAATTAGCCCAACATGGCTTTTTAAAGTATCACCAACTGCATACTCTTTTTTGGTCAAACACATAACCAATAATTAAACAGGTCCTAAAAAAACGCCAGGGACAAACGACACAATATCACTTAACAACGACCCACAACCTTTTTTAACTAGGCAGAAATAAAACTAATTTGCCCCAAAATGAAAAAAAACCACTTCAGGAAGCTACAACACATATGAGTGGATTCACAACTTTTTTTGGTCAAAATTCTATTCAAGTTTATGACTCAAAATCTTGGGGCCCAGTAGTGCCTTCCAATTTGGGCCCACTAAATAAACGGTTCTCACTACACAAGTTATGGTTAACCAAAAAAAACCTGGACATTCTGTGCCTCAGCCCAAAAAAAAACAACCAATCCACAAGATAGGACGCCAAAAAAAAACACAACACCTTCTCCTACTACCTTCCAACCACTAACGCCGACGAACAACACCCCACAACCGCCGCAAGCAATCCGTAACGGCCTCACTACGGACCACACCTAAGCTGCGAACCACCAAAACGGAGTACCCATTGCGGCACACTAATGACAGAAGCGCCTTCCTATCAGTTCACCAATCACTCTAAGGGCCTAAGCTTTGATCGGCATAAATCCGAATAATGTGCACGACAACGTCTTGACCAACAGCATCGTGCCTCTCTCAAACCCAGTGGAAAGGAAAACTTGGCTGCCGCATAAATAAGAGCACGTCACAAGGACCTATTTAGCAAATACCAACAACCTTGCTTCACGGGTACCTTTCTACAGCAGAACCACACAGTATTAATATATATAAGAAACGGCTAGGATCCCCTTGTACCGTGGCAGGGTTTTTTTTTCCTAAGTACCGAAATTGGCCCTTCCGTATAATAATTGGCTCCTAAATTTTTTCACAAACACAAAAAAAGAGAAGACTTTCATGTTTTTTCTGATTAAAGTTTCAAACAATTATAATACTTTATTATGTTTAATTTTTTCTAGGCTGCTTCCCGTCACGACTATAAATAGTATCTCACCCTTATATATATATATATATATAGCAGGATCCGTGACAAACCAGGTGTCAAACTTCAAGACATTACACCACTTATAACTTTATGTAGAAGGTGAAAGGACCAATCCAACCGTTGATCATATTATATTATCTTCATGAGATGTATATCAAATTTCAGATAATTTGGACATTCGTAGGTATGTTATCTAACAATGGACATTTACTTGTATTTTAAAAACATATTATACGTTAAAATAAATTAGTTTGATGAAGTATCAATTAGTTCAATTTTTAGAAATTTTATAAGTTTGATCTACTTTATAATCTTTCAATTCAACGGTTGGATTGGTCAATTTTACATTCTACAAAAAGTATTAACTAGTGTAAGTTTGAAGTTTGACAAATGGTGTCAACGGATCCTGACTCTATATATATATATATATATAATATAATTATATATATGAATTCATCTATATACCTTACGATAAAGGAACAAAATTCTATAAGTTTTATGCTAATTAAGATATGAAATATGATATAAAAGTGTCTTACATATTAAATAAATAAGATCTGTTATCAGCTTATTAAATAATAATGATGCATATATATTACTAATAAAATTAATTTACAATTGACCTCTAAATTACATGAACTATATATTTCACCAAATATATAGAAAAATCTTATATATAGATAAACTATTTTAAAAATATTATTTGTAACATTACATAATATTAAAATTTTGTCATGTCTTATTCCATTGTTGCTCTAATTAGTTCATCTCATTCTTTACTAAATGACAACTACAAAATATTGCCTTCTTGATGCCGATGAAAATAACAAAAGTGTCATAAATCCCTTTATAATATATCAAACCAGAGGACATATGACTTATGGTATATATTTGAGTTATAGTTGTCCATAATTGATTTTTAATAAATTTATAAAATTAATAGTAGGAAATTAATAAACATTATTTATGAAACATATTGAAAGAAATTATATAGTAATTTAAAATCAATTCCAATATTAAAATTGATTCTCACTATTTATAACGGCCAGTCTAACAGACAATCTTCTGGTGGATTTCAATTTTCAAAATCTCCAAGTGACAAATTTGCTTCGGATTCTTTTATAGACAAATTGTGTGAATGAGATTATAAATATTAATGACCATTATATGTGCTCGTTTGGAGTGGCTCATTTTTAGCTTATAAGCCACTTAAGAGTAAAAGCTGAGTCAAACGATTTTTCAAAAGAACAACCATAGAGGTCAGGATTGCCTCCCTGGAGGATACATGTGGTATTGCAAAAAAATGATATTTTTCAAAAGCTCTGAACGAACATAAGAAGCTTATTATTTTAGAAGAAAATGAAACTTTTTTAAAAGCTAATTTCAGGAGTTTATATAAGGAGCTTTAAAAACACGGAGCTTTTTGTAAGTAGGACACGGTTCGATCCTTCAACATGTGTTTTATACTTTTATTTACTTTTTATATTTTTTGTTGCGACTTTCTCTTATCGATCACAAGAACAACCTCTGCCGCAAAACCTATGCATGCCTACAACTACAAGGAGAGTTTCTTCCTCTCCCAAAACTGAAGCACAATCACTATGTTTGTTTCGTTCACCACCGTGACATCCTCATTGTGTCGTGCCCATCGCGTTGTTGTGTTGTCCACGTTGGGCAGCTGTGTCGTCCATGTTGCGTCACCGTGTGGTCTGCATCGCGTGTCATTTGCAGTCATCTTCATCCTCATGGGAAGAATTTGCTTCTTCCTTCCCCATAAAGTTTAAGCACAACCACTGTGTTCCTAAAGAATATATATGAATCAATTTCAACCTTGCTTGGTACCAATTTGGATTCACGCCATTGATGTTGTGCATAGAAGAGGAATTTATATGATCTTTTGAAAAACTCTAAAATAATGCTTTCTTTCTTATTCATAAATTTTCTAATAATTCATTAATTGGAAATATTTAAAATTTCACAATTATATCATTTTTATGTTAATTTAAACATAATTTAAAATATTTTACCAAACAACTTTTAATTTTAAAATATCTTTTAAGTTAACAAAATTAAAACCATAAAACAATTTTTACTTTTATTTTAAAAGCTCTTATTTTTTGCTTTAACTTTAAAGCAACTTATAAGTGAAAAAAAACTTAAAATAATGATGACCATTATATATATATATATATATATTATGAGGAGGGTTATAATTACACTGGTGTAAGTTACACCAAGTGTTACAACGATGAATAATTTTTTAACGGATCATTGTATTAAATAATCCACCGTTCGATTGAAAGTTACTATCATATAGATCATACATATAAAATTTTACATTAATCCGAAATCATTTGATATGCCATTGAGATGTCTCAAGATTAACGTTATATATACATTTGAAATATATGAAAAATCCAACCATTTGATTATCAAGTTATTAATGTCAAAATTTTACGAAATTTGGCACAGATAATCATGATAATGAACAAACACAATTCAACGGTTGGATTACTAAAAAACATTTCGATTTGTAGTTATTAGTGGTGTAATACTTGGTGTAACTTACACCGGTAATTATAACCCTGCTCATATATTATATATATATATATATGTATATATAGCATATCGATTTATTAGCAAGGTTACAGGTTAATATATTAAAGATATATACTATAATTAAACCAATAAATATGCTAGGTTACTAGGAATAGGAGTTAGCCTTTAAAAAGATCAAAGGCAGCTCATTATCAAGTATGTCATGTGGGGTACATGGATTGAATATGAAACAATCGACCCAATAATGATGAGAACAAGTTTTATTATCTTATCCCTATTACAAATGAAAGGTACGGGTAAGCTTTTCACAGAGGAAAGACTTTAGAATCTATTGGACGATGTTGGGGGACTTACATAAGTTGTGATATAATATTCACCAAGTTTAGACCTTTCTCGAGGGAAAATAATAATCTAGCAGATCAATGTCGTAGTCGGTATTAGATTTATTAAGGTTGCCCAATTATATTAATTGAGACTTAGTTGATGTGTTGAATTATTATATATTTAATTATTACATAATATTTTTATTGATTTAATTTTTATTCTTATTTGATCGTTAATTGGATAAACCTATCATCAACATATCCATAAAAGGAATAGTAAAATCAGTCTCATTGTGATTTAAAATCACAATGAGATCTTCTCATTTAGAAAACATAGATAATTAACCAAGATCACAATCTAACATATGTATAAAAAAATTATAAAATACATAAAATAAAAGAAAAAGAGATTGTACGACTGCCACAAAAAAAAGGGAGATATAAAGAGCAGTACTATATATTTTATACAAGCTCACGAGGGAAAAAGAAACAAACATATTCTATCAATACTTTTCGGGTCAATTTCGTATGTTTTATAGAATAAAGTGTGAAATATAAGATATGATAATAGAAATTAAGTATTTCAAAAAAAAAAGATAATAAGATATAGAAAGTTTGAAAAAAAATAATGCTAAATAATATTTAGTGTGACACTAATAAGATGCTATATCCATCATACTTATATATGATGTGATATATAACACCAAATAAAATAAAAATAAATACTTTTACAAGAACAACTTAAAAATACATATTTATTTAAAAATTTTCCTATTTGTATAGATACACATAAAAATATTATATAGAAAGAGTGTGGAAAAAAAGTCAACACTAACAGATTGCCTCCTCTCTGTAGGAGTTCCCTCTCCCTTGCTCGGAGTTTCCTCACCTGAAATGGGTGTTTCATGAGCCACGCCCCCCCCTTTCCAGCCAAACAACCATATCTAATCTCCCCAATAATCATACCATTAACCTACTCCCCAATCCGTCACCCACCTCTCTTTCTCAACCCTCCACCATCTGCTAATCCTACCCTCCCTATTCCTCCACCCACCTCTTCTTCTCAACCCTCCACCATTTGCACCCCCCTGACTGTTCTATGGAAGTTGCAGAATCTTCCAACCAGCTACAACCTGCAAACATGGAAGAAATAGAAGTTCAGCTAGATGACAATGTCCCAGAAGCTGCAAAACTAGCAAAACATACTCTAGTGGGAAGAATCCTTGCAGCTAAAAGTCTTAATAGGAATGCAGTTAAAGAGATACTATCAAAAGCCTGGAATGTCCAAGAAGAGATTAACATATCTGATCTAGGCCCCAACATCTTCCTATTTAATTTCTCTGATAGGAAAATAGCTACTAGAGTTCTGAAGAGGGGCCATGGTTTGTTATGGGGAATTTACTCAGCTTACAATACTGGATTCCAGAAGCCACAGTATTTGAAATAAATTATGATCTTGTTGGTTTTTGGATACAATTGCATGGAATTCCTCTAGATCTGATGACCTCCAAGAATGCTACAAAGCTTGCAGCCAATGTAGGGGAAGTCCTGTCCGTGGAAAACCCTATCTAAATGGTACCCTTATACGACCTTTCTTCAGAGTACGTGTACTGGTTAATGTTAAGAAGCCTCTCATCACTGGATTCTGGGTCCCAAGGAAAGACCTACCAAGAACAAGAGTAATGGTCAGGTATGAAAAACTTCAAGGATTCTATTACAGTTGTGGTATTATCGGCCATGATAAGAGAAAATGTGACAAGGAGCCTATAATGACCATCTTTGATCCATCACGACCAAAATATAGCTCTCAATTGGGAGTCCCCCCAGCGAGGTCCTTGACAACCATTGTTACAAAGAACCTCAACAGAGTCAAGAAACTGAGAGGCCAGGAAGATGATGATGTGGCCACTAAAGACAAAGCAGGAACCCAGCACCACCCACAGTCGCAAAAGCATCTTATTCCCACTCAGGGTGGAGTAAACCTCAGTACAAGAGACAAGGGGACAACCACAACCTCAATATCCCACAACCAACCATGTAGCAGCTTTTCCAAAAACAATGGTCCCCACAAATCTGATATGTCCCCAGCCTAAACATATTTTGTCTGATACTGTATTAAATGTGAAATCCACATCATCCTCTAACCCTGCCAGCTACTCCCTCGCCCAACCCGCTTTACCCCAATGTCTGATCCCCAAGCCAAATGACCTTTCACAAAGGCCCAACATAAGTTTTGATCCAACAAAAACCTCCTCCCAATCCAAGCCTGCCCCAGATACACCCCATATTAGCCCAACACTTTTTCCCTTATCTGAGACCCCTAACCCCCAACCCAACCCTGGACTCGGCCCAAACAACCTTGACCTCCTAAATGTCCAAGGGGAGGATATAGGCCTTAAATCACCACAAATCCTCCTAGACTACCCCAACCCAACCCTCAAAGGATCCAGACACTATGGTATTTCATTAAGCCCATCCTCTATATCTAAATGTAGATAGAAGATAAACACCACTCACCCGAATCACCCCTCCACATATTTAAATCCCCAGTCCCACACTCACCAATACCCTCTAACATCTCCCACCAAATTCCACAATACTGGGTAAAATTTCCCCTGAGGATAGCAATGGAATCCCAATCTCCCCAACTGGTAAAAATGAACCCATATCCTCCCTATCCATTGGATTTGAGAACCTTCTAACCATTACCCCAATACCAGCCAAACAACCAGTTGGAAAGAGAACTAGAAGTGAAGAGAATGAGGATGACAGAAGACACCAAAAAATGCAAAACAGAACCCTCTTATCCCTTCCCCATGCAGTGTTTACTCATCAGATTACTATGGCCGAGGAGGGGGCCTTATCATGCCCCCTCCCCAGCCATGAAAATATTAAGTTGGAAGCCGTGGTGTGGCGGCCACCACGACCAGTTCCGAGCTCTTGGATCTCTGTAAGAAGCTTAGACCAACCATTGTGTTCCTAATTGAAACCAAAGCTAACCGGGCACGAATGAAAACAGTTCAGAGAAAGTTAAAATTCAAGGGGATCCACTGTGTTGAATCAAGAGGATTATCAGGGGTCTATGTCTCCTATGGGATGATTCAGTTGAGATTGATGTTGATGAAGATAACCAGAATGTTATTAGAGCAGATGTAACAGTCAAAGCGTCTGGAGATGATTGGAGCTGCTTTTTTTTTATGGTCCTCCAATCCCTTCTCAAAGGAGAGAATTTTGGGGTCAACTGGGACCAGCCACATATCTAGCATTAGACCTTGGTGCCTCATTGGAGATTTTAATGAACTCTTAGTAAGTCATGAGAAAGAAGGGATCAGACCCTGTAATCTACAGAATATGCATCTGTTTCAAGACTATGTCCAACAGATGGACCTCTTGGACTTGGACCTAAAAGGAAACAGATTTACTTGGTTTAGTAACCCAAGAAATGGTGTTATAACTAGGGAAATATTGGACAGGGCTTTGGTTAACTAGGCATGGTTAACTATGTTCCCTAATGCCATTTCTACAGCCTACCCTGCAATAAGCTCTGATCACTCCCCAATCTTATTGGATGTATGCCAAGAGGAATCCAATGGCCAAGCCTTTAAATATGAAGCTTTCTGGGATGAACACCAAGATTTCAAAGAGGTGGTGAATCAAGCTTGGAACCAGGCACAATCACAAAATGATGGCTGGAGAGACTTTAGGGAGAAATCTGCAAGCTGCTCCAGAGCTCTAAAAAGATGGCATCATAAGATTTTTCTTAATGCTAAAAAGAGCTCCCAAAACTAAAATCCAGGCTGAAGGAAATTCAAAACAGTTCCCAGATAAATGAAAAGTGGGAGGAAGCACTAGAACTGAAAAAGAAAATCTCAGAGTTGTGGAAACAAGAGGAGAAATTTTGGGGGCAGAGATCAAGGCTAAAATGGATAAATGGGAAGATAAGAACACTAGCTTCTTTCATGCAATCCAGAGAAGGAATAGAAATAGAGTTCACATGATTCTTGATGACCAAGGAAACTGGGTGGAAGGCCAAGAAAAGTGATGGCAGTAGTCTATAACCATTTCCAGGAGGTCTTACCTCCTGAAACCCCTCAGATATAGATGCCTGCTTGGCAGGGTTCTCCCCTAAAGTGTCCCCTGAGCTAAACCAAAAGCTTATAGGCCCCATCAATGAACCAGAAATCAAGGCTGCCATAGATGACTTAGGGAGCCTGAAAGCCCTGGTCCAGATGGCCTAAATGGTCTCTTCTTCAAAACTCACTGGGATTCCATAAAAAAGGAGGTGACCAAGGCTGTATCTGATTTTTTCCAATCAGGGGACCTACCCACAGACATGAATAAGACTCTACTGGTGCTAGTACCAAAGGTTGACAGACCAAAGACAGTTGCCCAATTCCGACCCAAAAGCTGCTGCAACTTCATAACCAAATCCTAAGCAAAATTCTGGTCAATAGGTGGAAATCTAGCATGCACTCCCTCATATCCCCAAACCAAAGTTCCTTCATCAAAGGAAGGTTAATCCAGGATAACCTTTTAGTGGCTCATGAGATATTCCATTTTCTGAAACGAAAAGGGAAGAACAACTCCAACCGGTTAGCTTTAAAACTGGATCTGAGCAAAGCCTATGATAGGCTGGAATGGGAATCTTTACATAGAGTCCTCAGAGGCTATGGCTTTGATGAGATACGGATTTCATGGGTAATGAAAATTACCATATCTGTCACCTACAGAATAAAAATTAATGGTTTCCTAAGCAAAGTCCTAATTCCAAAAAGGGGCATCCGTCAAGGAGACCCCTTATACCCCTTCCTTTTTGTACTAACAACAGCTGACATTTTATCTTTCCAGCTCTTAAAATCTATGCAGGACAACAAGCTCTCTGGTATTTCCCTTGCAAGGAACAGCCCCAACCTTACTCACCTATTATTTGCAGATGACTCTCTCCTCTTCACTAAGGCCACAACCCAGGAGGCTTATGAAATGCTCCGAATTCTGAATCTCTATTCAAGAGCATCAGGGCACAAAATTAATCTTTCAAAATCAGGACTTATCTATGGTAGGAACATGCTGGCAGAGAGAAAGGCAGAATGGAGACTATCTTTTCTATGAGGGTATGGGACCACCAAGGGAAATATTTGGGGCTACCATCAGAGTGGGGAAAGATCAAGAAGAGCTACACTCACAATGGCATAAAAGAGATGGTGGAAAACAAATTGCAAGGCTGGAAGGAAACAATGCTCAACCCAGCTGGTAAAGAGGTTCTCATAAAGCAGTGATTCAAGCCATCCCAACTTATGCAATGGCTGTACTAAAATTTCCTAAGACCTTCTGTCAGAAATTAAGTTGCTCTGTGGCCAGATTCTGGTGGAGAGGAGTAGGGAAAGATAAGGGGATTCATTGGAGAGCATGGTCATCATTTCTAGGAGGAAGTGTGAAGGAGCTGTGGGTTTAGGGATTTTACAGCAATGAACCTAGCCCACCCTATCTATGCAGGCTTGGAGATTACTAAGAACCCTGATATCCCTTTGAGGAAGAATTTAAAGTCAATCACTTCACCCAACCATGATTTCCTAAGTGCTAAGGCAAGGAAGACAACCTTCCTGGATGTGGGCTAGCATAATGGAAGGGAAGGGTTTTCTGCTCAGACATGAAGATGGATGGTAGCATCCGGTAACCCAGATCAAGGTAGGGAAACACTGCTGGATTTCATCAGGGGGCAACCTTGCCCACCATATGCCTGATGAAGACTACCTAGTAGAAAATCTTATGGAGGACAATGAGAGGAGATGGAAACCTACCAAAATAAGAGAGTTTTTTCCCCCTCGTGTGGCCTGCAAAAATCCTACAAACCCCAATCAGTTGGTCCTCCACCAATGATTCCATCACATGGCCTCACAAATCCACATGTCAACACACTGTCAAATCCGGTTACCACATAGCCTGTTAGGAATATACCCACCATCAAACCCCTCCACTTCCCATGTATATCCTAAAGAGTTATGGGATACCCTTTGGCAACTAAATGCCCCCACAAAAGATCAAATTATTCCTATGGAGGGCTTGCTCTAATGCTCTAGCAGTTTCAGGAAACCTTCACAAAAGAAAGTTGTCCCTAACTCATCCTGTACTCTATGTGGGGAGCAAACAAAATCAATGGAGCATGCCCTCCTCCTTTGCCCTTGGGTTGGTCCTACATGGTTTGAGTCTCTCCTCAATGGAATCCTAGCTCAGAAAATACAAACAGGTTTGACAACTGGATTTGGGGAAAGTTTCAAACACTAAAGACAGAAAGAACTCTCAGAACCCCCACTTGACATACCGAGCTTTTCTACTGTGGAATATTTGGAAGCACTGCAATAATGCAGTCTTCAGAGAAAGGAATATCCAACCATTAGAAGTTATTCACCAAACCAACCTTCAGGTTGAAGGGTGGTCCAATGGTAACTGCATACAAAACAAGCCACCAACTCAGCCAATATCAGATCAATTTTACCAGTGGAGACCCCCTAGAGGGGACATCCTAAAATGCAACTCAGATGCGAGTTGGTCTACACAAGGCAGTTATGCAGCGATCTAGGGGTGGTAGTTCGAGATAGCAATGGTTACTTGGTTAGTGGGCTATCAAAAAAGACCCTTGCTCCTTCCCCTTTGGTCGCAGAGGCCCTGGCTCTGAGAGAGGCCGTGCTCCTTGCTTCAAACCTACAATGGACCAAATGCCTGTTTGAGTCAGATAACCTATCTTAATTAGAGCATGTAGACAGGAAATACAGATTGGGGAAATAGAGGCTATTGTCCAAGATGTACTATCCCTAAAAGCCAATTTCCAGCTCTGCGGTTTCTTATGGACAAATAGGAAGGGAAATGAAGCAGCTCACCTTGTTGCCAGTTCAACCCTCCATGGTTCCATCTCTTCCAATTGGGTAGTCAATCGACACCCAGCGCTGAGGAATCTGATTCAGCAAGAGGCGCTACAGGTCCGTTATCGCCCCCCTGAAGCATCCCATGCCTTCTCCAGCTATCGAGCTTCCATTTTGGAGCTCCTCTTCGATGCTATGTGCTTTTAGGGTTTTTTATGTTTAAGGTTTTTTAATGCTTAAGTTAGATCTAGTCGATCTTTGCTAGATTTACTACAGGCTTCAGTCTGATTCAATGTGTACTTGCTTTGACTGAAATACCCCTGTACTTTTGGGTCTCAGGCCAGTTTCTTTAATGAAGTGATTAGTTGACAAAAAAAAGAAAGAGTGTGCGTGTGTGTCTTTTAGGCCTCTAATGTGCTTTAGATCCCAAAATAGTATATTCATAATTATTAATTTTTTTTCTTTGAAAAATTAAGAGGAAATTAAATTATTAAGACGTAGTATTAGGAACACAGAGTTTTCTTCTAAAAAGTACAATATATTTATATATCTTAATATGACTCTCACTTTCTTAGATAGTGATAAATTACTTTTTTATCCTATTATTGATTTTTTTATTTTTTTATTCAAGATTAAATTTTATATATTTCATTATTTAATAATATTATGAATGTTGGAATATACCAAAACTACCAAAATATTAAGTACTATGAATTTTAACTAACTAATAAATATCGACTAATTAATGTTGATTATGATATGTTGTTCTTTTTATTTTCGAATTCAATATAAACCAATTTCCTTCATTTAACGATTTCATATATTGCAATTACAGTATTTAATTTACTCCCATTTTCCCAAAATTATTATCATTAAAATTTTGTGTTATTTTTTTATCCCTTACACTATGTTTGGTTTAAGGAGAGAAATAGGGATGG
Source organism: Sesbania bispinosa (assembly GCA_026901365.1). Lineage (NCBI taxonomy): Eukaryota > Viridiplantae > Streptophyta > Magnoliopsida > Fabales > Fabaceae > Sesbania > Sesbania bispinosa. The sequence goes on from QLOH01001038.1 coordinate 152,275, forward strand.
TGAAATAGACCAAAAGAAAAATAGGGATGTGAAAAAATTATGAGAAATGTAATAGATTTACACATTGTTTGACTTAAGAGAAATATGAAAGAAATGGAGTATAATGAAATTAAGGTGGGTATCTCTCTCATGTTGTTTGATTGACTAGAAAGTAATTAAGAAGATAAAAAGTAACAAAAAATGAAAATGGACTAAAATGCTCTTGTTGTACAAAATAAAAATTTAACATTTAAATATAATCAATTATTGGTTTAGTGAGAATCATTTGTTATCATTGGTAGAACAGGGAAAACTAAAGGAAATGTAAATAATTAAATCTTGTCATAATCAAATTTGTCGATCTTGAATGGAAGTATTGATCCACTATTTTGTCAATATACGATTCCTATAAATCAAGAATTGATTGTTCACCATGGCAGAAAATAAGTATAAGGAAATAGGGTTGAATAATCGATACTACTAGAAAAATCTTTAAAAGCCTTTTTTTTTTCGCTAAATGATTTAGAGATGGAATCAAATTAAAGTGATCAATGATTTGCGTTTATAGACATAGAGGCATTTTTTTTTTGTCTGTCTCAAATTCGTCTCTATAACCTGTAATAGAATATTTCTGTCTCTATAATTTAAAATATTTATCTCTAACATCATTTTGAAAGTTAAATCATTTTATTTTGTATCTAACAAAGACAAATATATTCAGTCTCTAAGTAATTATTATTTATCTCTAATTATAGATAAATTTTAATTTTTCCGTCTCTAAATAGTAAGTTTATTAGCTCTGTCTCTAAATGTTAACTTTTCATTTCTAAATAGAAACAAATTTGTTTTCCATTTATACTTCCTAGAAGTTACTATAAGAATATCTATCTCAATTTTAATTTTTTTCTTAAAAAATAGGTGGCTTAATTTTTATTTTTTTTCATAAATTAAAACATATCTTGTATGTATTATTTTATAGCACAATATGTAATCTAATTAAATCTTAAAACATCAAAATTTTTTATTAAGTTGGAAAACTTTCTTAATTCTGAAAGTACAATCTGGGACTAGAATCTGAATCCTCTAAAGATTCTTTTTAGAATTAGGTTTACTCATAATTGCATTCAAAGAGTGACAGAATTTTGAACAACCGATTTCTTCAAAAGAATGAATTCGAAAAAATCAATTTACAGAATAAAACAGAATTTCAAAGAAAAAAGAGGAATAAAAACAGAGATTTGAAAATAAAAAAGAAATGAAAGTAAAACAGTAAGAACTGAAAGTAAGTGCAAGAAGTAAAATGCAGAATTTAAACAAAAGAAAGAAAGAAAATTACAGAAATAAAATGTAAAAAGTAATCAAAGAGAAGAAAATTGCAGAATTGTAAATTGCATTAATGAAAATTAAAGTTGGTATGGATACACATACTGGACAATCTCCTCAGTACCTCTTAGTCGTTTCTGATTTAGACGTTGGGTGTTTTCAGAGAGTTTTAGTAAAATGAAATCCAACCCTTATTACATCAGAATTCTGCCTATTTATAGACTTCTAATCCTAACAGCTAACTTACAATATTTTGACACGTTACAAGCCTAATTGAGGTGTCAAATTTCTAAGTGTGACACGTATTCAAAGCAGCAACGGTCTTCTACTTGTCAAATAACCAATAGCCTGAGATCTTGACACTTGTCTCTGAATGATAACTTCCAATAACTGCTTCATTTGAAATCTGATGGTTCTTCGAATGGCTTTTAGACTTCTGACCTCATGAATTCTTCTAAGTTACTGGGCTTCTTTCAATTTCGAACAAGTCTTCGATTCTTATATGATTACGAACCATACTGGGAAACTTAACCAAATGTTGACTGATTAATTCCCTATGTTTTCACGTGCTGTAATTCTGATTGGTCAAGATATTGGTGGACTTGACCACCGACCACACGTGGGTTTGACCTTCAAACTGATTGGACAATTTTGCATGCACATTAATGGCACCGTCCAATTTTATCAGTATAAATACCTTTGGGCTTTTATGTTCTTCTCCATTCCTTTCTTTATTCAAAATGAAGAAGTTTCTTCCTTGGCTATTGCGTTCAACCTGATCTTTCTTGATTTCACTTTTTATAAGTGATCCGGGCCTCAGTCGAGAGGCCTAGAGGGCCGAAGTGATACATTCAAACTGACATCGCCGATGGTGAGCCGCTCACTCACCACATCGCTGAGGGGCAACTGATCCGGGCCTCAGCCGAGAGGCCTAGAGGGCCGGAGCGATACATTCAAACTGACATCGCCGATGGTGAGCCGCTCGCTCACCACAGCGCTGAGGGGCAACTGATCCGGGCCTCAGCCGTAGGCTCCACAAGACAAGGAAATCCTGCGGCCCAGCCGAACGAAGGATGCCACCAAGATGTCAATGGTCTGGACCAAGAGCCGATGGGACCACATAAAGGCAAGACGATCGCCCGTGCCACGGGTCCGAGGACCAGACCAAAGCGTAGCCTCGGACCCCTACGTCTAGGGGCTCAGACGTAGGCCACCTACCAAGTCTAGTCGCATTTAATGCGCCCCATGCCACCCCCGATAAAGCTGAGAGATCCTGACACACGCCACCGGGAATTACGGCCACAGCAGGAGAGGGCGGCGGGGGCATGCCTGCTCCACCTGCCATGCCCCCTCCTGTCACAACATGGCATGGCTATATAAAGGGATCACCCCCACAAGCATAAGGTAATCTTTAATCCCTATCATCACCAATACTTCTTCCTCCACTAACTTGAGCGTTGGAGTGCCTTCGCAGGTACACCACTGCGTGCCCCCCGCACCGGAGCGACCACCGGAGAGCCTACAGCAGCCTCTAGCCTACCTAGGACCACCATACCAGGCACCTCGGACCACCCCCTGTGATCTCGGCCACGATCAATAAGGTTGACGAAATAGCCAAAGCTATAAGCTTCTTCAATCCTTATTAAGGATTTTCTTAGGTTGAACGTACTAGCCAATTAAGGGTTCATTTATATAATAAATGAATCTTCTTCATTACTTTCCCAGGATTTCTTTGTTATCACCTCATGCACCAAGGGCTGCGCAACCAGGTTTGCATAATGCTTTTGCCTTGGCTCAATCCAAGCTTGTGGGAAAGAAGAAGGAAGAGGAGGGTCAGATGAAGAATAGGGAGGCAGAATAAGTTCCCTGAAGACCCAGGAAGACAGGAGTCAAGTTCTCTGAAGATTTAGAATAGCTTTATTTTCATGTACCTTTGTAAATCTTATGTATTTTCATTCGAACTCTGTTATGTAATTCGAATTCTATTTGTACATGAATAAAAGACTTGCTTTATTTATTCTTTATTCTTCATATTCTGTATAGACTATAGAACTCCTTTTCCTTTCCTTCGTATTCAAAAGACATTTCGAATTCGAATAGACATTTAATCAAGTATCTGCATTCCTTTTGAATATATATAACATAATGCCTTAAATTTCGAATTCAGCATACAAAAACTTCAAACTTCACTAAGTTATAATATATTTCGATTCATAATATGTTTTTCGAATCTTTCATTGTATACTTCGAACTCGAAGATACTATCTTGTAATAACTTAGTAAAATTTGTAAATTTCACCCCAACAGTAATCTTCTCAACCTGGCATATATTGTGTTGAGGGTGACGTAGTCGGGAGTTGATTGACAAAGTGACGAATCTTTGCAAAGGGAATTCTTCAAGTGGTATTTCTCGGAGAAGGACACTCAAGGTTACAATTTCTGCAAAAAAAAATTAATGAAAAATCCTGAGGCGAATCGGGGAATGAATGTAGCTCTAAGTATAAAATCTCTTGGTGTGATCTTCTCAGTATCCTTAACTCTCTTTGAATTCCATTTCTTTCTTTGCTATTTCATAATTTTTTGTGATATCGATCAATTTATTCCATTGCATCTATATATCTTTTTAATATCCTTACATTCATACATCGTTAGACTCTTAAATTTCATCAAATTTATGTATTTAGGCTCACACATACACACATACAACGAAAACGCTATTTAACGTCGGTTACTTAATGGTGGTTAGTTTTCACCGCCATTAAGCTTTATACACAGGGGCAGTGGTATAACCAACGTTAAGCGCAGGCGGTTTGTTTTGGTTTACTGGCGGTTCTAGTAAACCAAGATTTTGGCCTTAGCGCGTCTTCTCCTTTTCTATTTTTTCATTGGCGCCCGAGACATCAATACCCTTCTCATTCGCCTGTCAAACCCTTGGACCAACCCCTTTCTCCATTGTATATCCTCATCCACACACCTAATCATTCCCCTTCACTTTCCTCTGTTTTCCTTGTTTCGACCTCTTTCCTCCACCTGCAACCTCACTCCAACCTAAACGGTGCAAATGCTTCTCCCATTCAATTGCTTCTTTTTCTTAGAATTTCTTTAGGCATACAACCCTAATCTAACGGCTTTTAACCTTCCTCAATTGAAGGAAGGTTTTATGGAAGGATTCAATAGGTCGTGTCATCAAGATCACCACTAGAGACAATTTCATTGCTCAGTTCAAGGCTTTTTGCGATGGAATATTTTCCGGTAAGGCCAACTTGGAGGACATTGTGTGTCGTTCTCTAATTGTAGCTTCCCAAGTGCAGGGTAGGTCTTATCCAGTAAGGAAACTTTCTCTCTTTTTTTTTTTTTATTTTGGATTTCGGGTTTAATACAAACATAATGCTCACAATCACTATTAATTACTGCAAATCCCTTGTTGCACATGACGTTAGTACTTACAATTTTCATACCACATGTTTTTATCATATAATTGAATGCAAAAGGAAAACAAGGTCTAACCATATTAATCATTGTTTGCTTTGATTGCAGCCGCATAGAGATAAGTACTGAGTGTGCACATTGTGCTATACCAAATGGAAGCCACTTGCAAAACAACAAAAATCTAGAGTTGTGGGTTTCAGGTCACTGAGTTTTTCTTCTTGTTTTAGACTTTAAAACAAAACAATAGTCTCTGCTTTTATAATATATATATATATATTGCAGGGGATTTATTGATGTTCAACTTTTCTTTAATTTCTATTTTTACTCATTGTTAGCCATGTCTATGGATTACTTTGTGAGAAGACATTGTAATGGTTCTTGGTCTGTATAAAATTTACCAAGTGAGGTATTCCCTATCAACATTGCTTAGGACTTCTCTTTTCTTTTATCTCTTTTGTTTATTTACATTCTCTTTGTGTAGAAAATAGAGTAGAGATAAAAGGAACGGTGTTTTACTAATTCACGAAGAGTTTATATGGCAAAAGTTATAGCATATCAGTAGATCATCTAAAATTTGGATTGCAAGTGAGAGAGTATTCTAAATTCATGGTAGGCTATGAAGAAAACTATGATAAGTAACTTCAACAATGAAGTATTATGTAGTTTGTACATTACTGAAATTCGTTCTCCATCCCTTCTTCAATAAGTGGTTTTATTAATTAAACTTCTTACTATCCTAACTTATATTAATTTTCTACAGGTAATTAAGGTACAATGAAGTGGGTGCAGCGCATTGAGTGTGGTATTATAGCTTTTGAGGTGATGATTAGTTTATATTCATAAACTTGTGAAAGCCTTCTCAAGGCCAGTTTCTTTTCTTTTAGTTTGATTGTTAATACATAAAGGAATAAGATATATATATATATATATATATATAAATAGAACAATCAAATCAATTTTCTATAACAGACCAATTTGAATATCCTTAACTCCACACCTCTCTTATTCTCCTTTATATAATACATTGCTTGTACTTTCAGTGCCCCATTGTAAATTAATTGTCACCTCCTTATCCTCTGTTCAAGTGATTTGTGAACTTTTCCCTTACTTTTTATATTGCCTTGTTGTAGCCTCTGATTTCTGACAATGGCTATACTTTCATCATTCCTAAATGCCCCTAAGTTTGACAAGCATATATACTTTCTACATACATGTCTAGTTGTAAAACAGTTTTGATTTATTTACCCAAAGTTGTTTTATTTTTCCCAAATTGTTTATTGCAATGGTCATGCTTATATTTATTTAGCAGTAGAGGCTTGGCTAATGGACGAATAGTAGTTGGTCCTACTTATACAGTTTAGTTTCTCAGACTAGTGAAATGAAATGCAATCCTTTGACTACTTGACAAGGGAAATTCTTACTTTATTTCTCTGAGTGTATAAGTAGTTGGTCCTACTTATATGCTTATTTTCATGTTTTAATTTGTAGGAACAAGTTTTTTTTTTATTTCTTGATAAAAATGTAGGAAAATAGTATATAAAACCACATTGATACTGATTAGAAGTTTAGAACAGAGTATCAATAATTATGTATAACAATATACCTACATAGTATATAAAACTGATATACCTAAGGCTTAAGTGGTGTCAATAAAATTATTTAGATATAGAGTTCTGATTGAAGTAATGATTCACGCACTAATTTAAAAAATTCATAGATATTTTATAATCCATCTCACAATTAGGATTTCATTTCTTCATTTTCTTTTATTAGTTACTTCACATATATTTTTAAATTAAACATTTAAACCTCTTACTAAGAAATTTAGCAAATATATTAGCTATTGGAAAATAAAATTTCCATCTTAGATTTTAATTAAGAATATAAAAATGTAAGTCTTATTAATCATTCTTATGAAATAACGTGTTTGATATGTAAAGATCAATATCATTTAGTATATATACTTTTTTAAGGATCTAAATTCATTATCAACATTTATTTGATTAAAAAAATCATTTTTTACTTGTTCAACGTTAAACTTTACACTTTGTCTACCACCGAGCACGTGGATCAGCTGGTAAGGGGCTTTTCCAGCTTAACCGGTAGTCTCGATTGCCTCCCGTGGAGGATACATGTGGTCTTGCACCAAAAAAAACTTTACACTTTGTCTTTAAAACCCAACTCTCAAATAAGTATTTTATTTTTATATTAGATTTCTTGAAAGAGATAAATGACCTTTTCACAAAATTAAATTTATTTTAAAGAACACTATATATTTAAATATAATTTATGAATGATTTTGTAATTCATGTTAGTATTTGCCTATTTGGTAACACATAAATATATCTAGGACATGCAAATTGGTGTTGTCACTTCTCTCTACTTTGTTGCATCCCGAGGATAGCCAAAATCAAAGATTTGGCATTAACCTTAGCTAGCTACTGCTTTTTTTATCCCTTCAGACCTTTGCAAAAAGTTTTGGAGGTTAATGTTTAACTCTTTTTTAGTTCTTTATGTTTTTCATCTAGAAGGTATTCTCGTGCAAAATGATTGTAGCAGTTCAAATATGTTATTAAGGTAAAAGATGTTTTTTTATTTCTTCTTGTCACTGAATTGAAAGAACTAATGATTATGCCATGCGTGCTCAAACTATCCTGACTATTCAAGTGAAAATATGTAATATTGTGTTTCGAAAAAAAAAATGAACACATTATGATTCTCGGACACTCTTTGATGTTTTAGAATTTAAACATGTTTAAATGAAATAGATTTTCTTGATATTGTTTTCTATATTTATTGGGTGCGTAATTTTGTATTGGTTCCCATAAATAAATTTCCCAATTTTCTTTCTGAGGTCACTTAACCTCTTAAGTGTATTTCTATTTGAAATATTCTATAATGAGATGAGGCCTTCTTCATTTTAGTGGTTATACATCAGCAATCTATTAGAGACCTAAAGTGTGTCTATCTTCTTTCCAAGGGAAGACATAAAGAACTTGAAGTATGTTCATCTTCTTACTATAGTCTAGAATTGCTTAATACCATTTAGGATTATTGAATCTGATAAAATAGTAGAAAGTTGTATCACTTCGGATTGTTTTTTATGCAACAATCAAAGAATATCATCCTTTATTACTTTGTTATGGTTATTTAAGCAATGATATTTTCCTTCTACATTTTTTGTGATACACTTAAATCTTTATGAATGTATTAAGCTCAATTGTTAGGTTATACTTGTTTATATGATTTTGTTTCATTTGTTTAACGTGGTTCTATTTTTTCTTTGTAGGCCAGGGTTGAAGTTTCTTGAATGACTGTTTTTCTTTTCGATTGTGAGAAAGAGAAGAGGGGTTGGCCTCCATCGTCGTATGATCTATCAATGTTGTGTTGTGGGATAGTAGCTGAGATCTAGTTTATTTATTGCTCAAAAGGAATTCAACTCTTGTTCGTGTTTGTTCTAATGGAGTTCCTAAAAGCTTTTTGATGGGTGCTCAATAAAAGGTTAGTTGCTTTTAGTTGTTGAATGTGGCTAAGTTTTAGTTTACTTATTTCTTTATTAATTTCATTTTTTTAGATCCATTTACTAAATTTTAGATTCTCGGCATAACTAGAATTGTATGCAAACATTTTAGATTTTATTTTTACCCGGTGGAGTTATCCAGGTATTTAGGTCACCAAGTGTTTAGAATTCGGTGGCCACTATTATACAACCCTATGAAGAAGGTTGTAACTTACAACCGTGGGCTGTTTTTGTAAATACAGTTGCACGCGGCCCTTTCTCAGCAAAGTTAAACTTTTAAAATTTACTTTTTAATCCCCTGTATATATGATAGTTGAAGCATGTTTTTGGTTGGAACCTTATTCCTGGAGCGGAGCTCTTCGCGTGGCGACGACACTCGACATATATAGGAGAAGCAGCTGAACGACAAAAAAAAACATCATCAAACCCTAACAAAATAAATCCCCCACCCCCCACCGCACCTAGCACCTCCCTTACGCAGTGCAAGCTCGCCTCAACCACTCACCACCGTCTCCCAACGACATCCGTCGTTCTACTCGAAACACTATTGAACCTATTGTAATACACTTCTCAAACAATGAAACTTTAAACACAGAAGCCTAGCCTGACGAAATCGGGGACCATTCATTCAATGAAGACGTTAACCCATCCAAGACTGACTTCGTCCAAGTACTCCACCTAATCCACAAGATTTTTTTACAGTCAAAATAAACAAGGGGGAACAGGGCGGCGGGAGTTCAAGGCACGGTGGAGGAATCAAAGGGAAGGCCTTCCCAAAAACAATGGTATATGAACGGGGGAGGAATCAAAGGGAAGGCCTTCTGATAAAACAATGGTATATGAACCCGTTACCCCCATTCAAAAATGAATTCGTCCAAGTTCTCCACCAAATACGGAGGAATTCATTAACATTCATAATATAAACCAGGGGTACAGTAGGTCGGATTATCAGGCCACGGCGGCGGGAGTAAATGGGAAGTCCTCCTAATAACAATATGGTGTAAGGACCACAAAGCAAATAACATAAAACCTGATAAAATACCTACTCATGTCAGCGAACACAAAGAGTAGCCTTTAGATTAAATTGTCAGATATCCAACGCTCAACATTGCTCCCAAACCATGAGTCGTAAGTTACAACCCTGTTAATAGGGTTGTAGAATAAATTGCGCCTTAGAGTTCTCCCCTAAAACAGAAAAAAGAAGAGAGAAAAGCCATGACAACAAAGAAGAAAATGCTACAATGTATTGTCATATATCTTGCATCGCTTTTAACTTTTATGTTGTTGTAAACTTGTTATACGGTCCTCTATTGTTTTAAAAGTTGAACAAAAGAAAAGGGAAAGAAAGAAACTGCAGGAATGAATGGAAAGTTAGAAGTCTTAGCCAATTGAAGAGTAGTTTATATATGGTTTTGAATTTTGAACATTAGAAATATTTTTATAATTTAGTGTCTTGCACATTTCCATATATTTGACGTTCCTTTTTTATTATTTATGGTTTCGTTCACATAGTGCAATATATTTAACATTTGATATTTTAGACACCACCAAATAAGTGTGTAATATAAAAAAAAGACTTATAGGTGTAGGTAATACTTTTACTATTAGATAAAACAAAAAACTGGCACTATTCTTTGACATTTATTGAATGTGCTTTTGTTGAATTCTTATTTAGCGACCGTTACAAACTGCCACACAATTTTATTATTTTTCACTAATGGAGTTTGCGTCGGTTACTAACCGCCGCTAATTTTATATGTATATAACGGCGGTTATTCCGGCGGTTGGTGTAAACCGCTGGCAGAAACTTAACGGCGCCAAGTTCCCTGGCGGTTTCGAAACCGCCGCTAAATTATTTCGTGGTTGTTGAAACCCCGCACCTGGTGAACAAAATTAATTTATATATAATTAATTTGGTCAATCCTTAAAAGTGATCACAATACAAGTTGTCATTTTCAACAACCAAATTGTATTTTATTTTAACTAGTAATGTTTCTCAATGAAAAAGAGTTTTGGAAGAGCTTTTTTTTTTTTGGTCAAAAGTTTTGGAAGAGCTTCATTACGCATTAGACGACAATCAAAATGGGTTAGTGATCTCCTTCGGCAGCAAAGCAAGTTCGTAGGAAAGGGCATCGTGCAGTAAAATTCACTTTTATTTTAAAAGTTAGTTATAATTTTAGCTTTTCTTCAAATATTACTTAAAGTAAATTTTTAAAATAATTAAAATTTTCAATATTTTTTAAAGGTTAAATAAACACAGTAAAATTTTTTAAAAGTGATCATTCTTCAAAAAATAAAAATAATTTTGCATGGAAAAAAACTGAAACAAATGAAGTTAAAATCTCTAAATTAAATAACATTTTATATACACTTAAAATGGCCTTTTTCTTTTGTTTTTGGTCAAATAAAAAATGACCTTTTCCATAAAGAAAACTAAACATACAGACTCTAAATCCTAGTTTCAATGGGAGTTTATTTTTGCACCGAGCTGAATCAGCTGATTGAGAAGTGCACCCCAATATTTTTGAATTATTTATTATTACATATATATACTAATAGGTTTTTTATCAAACTAAACCAAATACTCTTCCTCCTTAAACCAAACCAAACCTAATTGTGGTATTTAGGCCCAAGCTATTTTGTTGAGCTCAGCCTCCTCTTTTCAATCCACGTTAGTATCACTAGTAGTAGTAATGAAGCTATTGACCCAAAAAAACATATATGACCCAAAAAAAATTATGAGTTCGGCCTCCTCTTTTCAATCCACGTGAGTACTTTTGAAAATATAAAAAATTAACTAATTTTTTTTAAAAAATATTAGTATAATTAATAAAAAATATTTAGTTTTCATAATATAAATATTTTACAATATAAAAAACTATATTTGAAACATTTAATTTAAAAAATAATAATTCGTTCAATGAAATTTTTAATCATAATTCATAAATATCACATTATATTTAATATTAATTGTAAAATATTGAATTTTATTTAAAAAATGAAAAGGAAAAATATTTTTATCAAATAATTAATTAAAGATTCTTTGTTGTGATTTAATATAGAAAATAAAAATGTATTATAATATAATAAGTACGTGAAATTTTGAGAAAAATTTGTATTTTAAAAATTATTTTATTTTTAAAATTAATAATTTAATGCTATTAGATTTATTTTAAAAAATTAAAAACTGACGTGTTAATTGCAGTTTACTAATTTGGGTGATCAATTATATTTTTTAATTTTATTGATCATGTAATTTTATCAAAATTGTCCATTTATAGATTATGTAACTTTATCAATTTTATCAATTATTTTGTAGAACATTAGGTTTTTTACATATTCCAGGTGTTACTTCGCATGCACATTAGAACCTTAGATTTTGCACTACATACAAACTGCTTCCATTCCATGTCCGACACTGCATAACCCTGTGTAGTTAGGGATGATAATGGGTAGGATCTAGGTAGGGTACTATAATACCTGACAGTCTTTATACCTGCATTTTAAAAAAATACCCGTACCAGACTCATACTCGTGTGGGTAGTGATTCTAATACTCATATCCTTACCTGCTGGGTATAAGTACCTATATTACCCACACTTTTGTTAACTATAAAATAATAAATTAATTAAAAATAAAAATTAATTAAAAATACACTCTGGCAAAAATTAATGAAAATTAATACATAGATCATCCAAGTTTAACTATAAACCAACTCCGGTAACGTGGAAGTTGATGAAAGATGAGAACGGTGGGAGGGAAAATTAAAATTAATTCAAGTTTTGCTATTTTAATGTCTAGGAATACAAAACTATAACATTTACATTAATTAAATTAATAATATATATTTAATGTTTTTTTAGTGACTATAATATATATTAACATTAATTAAATTTTTGAAAAAAATACTATTTAATAATAAAAACACACATATATATATATTAAATTAATCATATGAATATAAATTACATTAATTATATATATTGTATAAGTGTGAGTATGAGTAGGGTAGGGTAGGGTACCATAGTACCTGCACCCGTACCCATTAAAAAGTGCGGGTAATTATCCAGACTCATTTGGTGGGTAATTACCCTACCCATTATGGGTAATTTTTGCGGGTACCCATTGGATCTGGGTCCAATTGTCATCCTTAATTATGTGTAGAATGCAAATGTCGATTGGTAAGAAACCAAGAATCTTATGACAAAATAATTTAGTGCCACCACAGATCACGTGTATCAATTGGTAAGAGGTTGTTCCAACTCAATCGGGTTTGAGTTCTGAGTATATATGCGGAGGGAGAGCTTTGTCGTTTATAGAGGTCTTACCGGCTCGAACAAGATTGTTTCTCATACATATAGAAGATACATGTGGTCTTTTGGACAAAAAAATAGTGTCATTTGGTCTACAATGTGATATAATTAATTTTGATAAAATTACATAATTGATAAATGAATAATACATGTTTTACATAGAAACACGTTTATAGAACTGATTCTATATATGTTGTTGAAAGTTCAAACCAAACGGACACTTAGTTGTCCTTATTAAAATCCAATGACCAACGTGTTGAAAAGACTATTTTGGATTGCTGTGATTTAATATATATTTGATTTAATGTTAAAATTGGTAAAAACTCAAATTTAAATTTATCAACACAATTATATTTTTAGCATTAGAAACGTGAGTTTATCATATATCAACGCTAAATCAAATATATTATTCCATAGTGAGAATCACCTTGTTTTGCATATAGACCTTGTCCTCTTGCCTATGCTTTCTTCCTCCTCATCCAGCCACGACCACAACAATTAAGCTCGATCTGGATCTTTTTTTACTCATCTGAAGAGTATTTCTTCAGCATCTCTCATCTAAATAGAGGGGGAATGAAAAGGCGCTAGTCCCAGAAAACTATCTCCACTCTATTTCTATATATGTTCTTCCAAATAGGGGAGATTGTCCTATTTTTACTTTATTTCTCTCCCTTCTCTTTATTTCTATGCTTTTTCATCTATTCCAAACTGAGCCTAAGTGTCGTCTAGATATTTCCATATCTCTTCAATTTAATTCAATTCATAATTAATAAAAAGTTCTATCTGTTATGCTCTTACCAAACAATCCAACTCCACCATCAAACACGTGCATCAACTGTACGATACTGTTTCAAGTTAATTGGTCTCAAATTCAAGTCTGGAGGCAGTTACTTTAAATACTCAAAATACTTAAATACAAAATTTTATGACCCAGAATTCTCTCAAAAAAATATATCTTATAAATAATAAAAACAAAAATAACCCAACTCATTATCATTTTTTTGTTTAACTACATGTATCCTCCACATGAGGTAATTCTGTTCAAGCTATAGATACGTTTATATTTGATATATATATATATAGAGGAGGGTTATAATTACACCGGTGTAAGTTACACCAAGTATTACACCGCTAATAACTACAAATCGAATATGTTTTTTAGTAATCCAACCGTTGAATTATGTTTGTTCATCATCATGATTATCTGTGCCAAATTTCGTAAAATTTTGACATTAATAACTTGATAATCAAATGGTTGGATTTTTCATATATTTCAAATGTATATATAACGTTAATCTTGAGACATCTCAATGACATATCAAATAATTTTGGATTAATATAAAATTTTATATGTATGATCTATATGATAGTAACTTTCAATCCAACGGTGGATTATTTAATACAATGATCCGTTAAAAAATTATTCATCGGTGTAACACTTGGTGTAACTTACACCGGTGTAATTATAACCCTCCTCATATATATATATATATATATATATATTTTCCTTTTCAATGATATGCTTTTTTTTCCTTTTCTATATTATGTTTTCATCATTAGAAAATTTGAAAACACTTTTCTTTTTATGTTCGTTCACTTCCATATATATATATATCATTAATTCTCATCTTCCTTTATCCAATTTATCATTTGTTCAACCTCTCTATTCACATACAGGTATATTCTCTGTATTTAGCCCCCAAGCTCAAGCCATATATAGCTAGCTATTGGATGAGTATTTTTTATGCATGCATTTTATAAGAGAAAAAGATATGATAACAAAATTCATGGACATAACGCATTTTACCACAATATATATTGTCCCTTTTTACTCCTTTATATTTGTGAATAATGTATATAAGAGAATGTGTTAATTAATATATAATTAATTTGATCAATCCTTAAAAGTGATCACAACAATACAAGTTTCAACAACCAAATTTTATTTTAACTAGTAACAAAATTCTTATCATGTTTCTTAATTGTGATTAGCATGAGGTGGAAAGCACTTTCATTCCCATGTATATAATTATATATATGTTTCATTCTCATATATATAATTATATATACACGTTCCAACTTGTTGCATTATGATTAGAATTTAGAAACATTGTTATAATAATACAAAGTGACTAGTGGGATAGATAGATTATTAGCTTAGTCAAGCAGCACTTGTTCTCTAAGTGGACCAGCCTTTATCTCACCTTATGATGGAGAACCATTTTACAGAATCGTGTGAATCTATCTCTTAATACATGATTGGTTTCTTATTTGTTCATTATGATGGCTGAGGATTAATTGCATCAAATTCAAAACAAAGCGCCCCATGTATTAATTGCATCAAATTTCTCTTTTCATTTCATTTTTTTTATCGGTTTTTCTAACATGTGCAAGCACATGATAATAAATCAAAAGTGAAAAAGTTTTATTGAAAATTACAACTTTTAATATTATCAATGCATTGAATATTGTGGTAGTTCCAATTTCCATAAAATCTTTCCACTTTTGATTTATTATCATATGCAAGGGCTGCACATGTTAAAAAAAACCTTTTTTTTTATTTCTCTCTTAATTACTAACCTTTCTCACACACAAATTTTGGGTGTGCGTGGAATAACTTTTTCCTTTCTTAAGATGCAAAGGTGTGGCTAAGTTTTGGCTGTTAAATCAGCACTCGTCGGGTAGATTCCCACCCATGCATATATATATTCCAAGATTCCTTAGAATTTTGCATTTAAAAACACCATATCCTCATAAGAATAGTAATATCATATATTATGTACTAAATGCGTCTCGTCACACTAGATTTCCAAGTTGTCTGCCCTGTATTTGTCATTCGTGCTTGGAGCTTAATTACATCATTAATTACATCCGTCAAAAAAATTATATCATTAATATTTCTTGCCTAATTGGGTAGCGACCATCAACCGATCACTTAAATTAGTTAAGAAAAGTGTTTGTGACATGTTGCAATTTATAACATTCTTAAATAAAAAACATTTTATTGGAACTTATATTTATTAATTAATTTAAATATAAAATTATATAAAAGGGAGAGCATTATGACTCACGAAAATCAATTTAAAACTATTTTAAATTTGATATATTTATAAAGATATTAAAATTATATTAGATAATAAAGTCATACAAAATATATTAGAATAAGTAATTTCATAAATATATGATTATTTTGTAAATAAAATAATATGTGCGTATAAGTTCGGTTTGATTGGATCTATCTTCAATAAAGTATCTGAAAACCAATTCAATCCAATAATAATATTTCGATTTTTGTAGTTTTCAATTTTTAGGGTTTCAATTTTTCTATTTGATTTTTATAGTTTACATTGGATTGGATTGAATATGAAGACTCCTACCTTCCACCAATGCAACCACCTAACAACCTCCACTCCACTGCCACTGTGGCCACACCACCTCCACCGCCACCACCTCACGGCCACTACCATCGTAATATGGCATCTTCCACCCTATAGTTGCTCGACACCATCCAACACCACCCTCATCCACTAGCACCATCACAACCACCTCACACCCAACACCAATGCCACCTGATAACCTTCATTGTAGCCATTTCACACACAACTGCCAATGTCCTACATTATCGTAACATCCCAAAGTTTGAAATCAAGGTTTCACAAGAAATTAGAAGTGTAATAGGTTTTTATAAAAAGAAATAGGAAAAAGAGGCTTTAAAATTGTTTTATGTTCACGGAATGTTGGTCTTTGCAATGGCTTTTACATTGGTTTTTTTGTTAGGTGACTATGTAATATGTATGGGTTGGAGTACCCCTTGTACTCCCTTTAATATCATAACTTTGGCTTATAAAAAAAGGGTTTAAAAGTGAATTAGAAGGGGTAAGTTTGGAGCTTGGTCGCTCAAGCGAGAAGTGTAACGTCCTAATTTCTTAACTCAAGAATGATGTTCGTTGGAGACAAAATTCCCGAATCTCTGAAACTATTTCTTGTCATTATCGATATCGATACAAGCACACTCATAAAACGCTTAGGTAACTCCAACGATTACGTAAGTCCAAATACAAACAATCATACATTACAAATCACCTAATCCAATTGCCACTCAGTGGCTTAAAATAACATTTCCATGAGTACATAATTTCTAACCTAATACGACATAATATAAATCAAATACATCTATATCCCTCATGGAAATAAACTAAAAATCTAGAAGTGGGAGAATCCACTCAAGGAGCTTCTAACTCTCCATCCAAGCATCCAGCTAGACAATTCTGCATGTCTAAAATGAACGCACAAACATGAGGTGAGACTAATGTCTCAGTGAGCATAACCATGCAATTATACAGTACGTGTGGGGAAACAAGCATATGACATGCATCAGGAAGTTCACATCTTATTATATTACCATAACTCAACTTAACTCAACCAAGATAAACCAAAATATCAAATGCCATGCTCAAATTAAATATGTTATGCATGATCTACATTACCCGGCAGACGGGGTCTTTTCACTAATTCTAAGGCTAGACATGAGCTCAGACTACAAACAACGTCTTCCTTGGGGACATAACCCACCATTACTCTAGGGACAGAAGTCCAAGTTTTACTCTGGGGACCAAAGTCCAATTATTCTGGGGACCGAAGTCCAATCTTGTTTAATTAGAGTGATCTGGGGCCGAAGCCATTTTTCTAGAGCAGAAGCCAAACTCATATTTCTCTAGGAGTCGAGACTCAAATTCATTTTCCGATTAACTGGGGCCAAAGGCCTTTATGCAAATGCTCACACATTACAATAACACATGCCTCATAGCAGATCTAAGAATTTTTCTAGTTAGAATAATCCTCCAGCATGTGAATCTCATAACCCAATCCCCATAATTCATTACTAACAGGTTATCCAAGTATAAACCAACAAGACAACAATAAAGGGTGGGGGAAACCTTAAGCATACCATACTCTAAATCAATATTCCTAATCAAGCTCTCATCCATTGCAATCATAGAAATCAACCAACCAATCAAGCACATGCAAGACTAAAAAGAAGGGGAAGGAGGAGATATGGCTCATGGAAGAGATTCAAGCATGAATGAGTGGGGTGTGTGAGTTATACTCACCTCAAGGAAGCTTAAATAGAAGGAAAAAAGAGGTTGGGGAAGGCCGGGGTTGGAGATCCTTGGCTTGTCCTCTTCCTTCTTGGCTCTAAGAGCTCATTCTCTCTCTAGAAATATCTCTCTCTCTAAAAATAAAAGGAATGGAAGAAGAATGAGGAAAATAACCCTAACCTTATGTTTTTAACAACTGAAATGCGCATTCTCGCTCAAGCGAGCCCTTCTCGCTTGAGCGAGAATGATGAGGGGATTCTGGATTCGCGTTCTTGCTCAAGCGAGAATGCTCCAGAGAGCATCCCCCTCTCTGGATGAATCTCGCTTGAGAGAGACCCTCCTCTCTCAAGGGAAATTCTTCCAAAGAGCACTCCCCCTCTGAATGAATTTCGCTTTGAGCGAGGCCTTTCTCGCTCAAGCGAAATCCTTCCAGAGAGCACACCCTAGATCCCCCGTTTCTCGCTTGAGCGAGAGCCTTCTCGCTCAAGTGAGAAAACCAGATTACAAATTCCCCAATTTTATTGATATGCTCGCTCAAGCGAGCCCTTCTCGCTTGAGCGAGAACATCATGACCTAAAATCCTGATTTCTCACTTCTAACCATTTCTAACTTAGTTTCACCTACTTTTTCCTAATTCTTTTTTACAACATACCTTTCCGACTTAGTTCCTCGTCATCTAAACCTTTTTTCCTCATCTTTATACTATTATGATTCTCTCTGTCTCATGGTGTGATTTCTTCTAAGCTCGGTCACCAATCGTGTGTGACTTAAAACTTGGTTTCTCTTCTAAGTTCTGCTAAAACTCATGGCTCTTAATACATTGCCTAATTCTTGTCTTAATTCATACTCAAACCTCTAAATTCTCATTCTACTCCTAACCTTCCTCTCTTGGCTAGATTCACAGCCTAAGGCTTCTACTGGTTATTGATATCCTCGCTTGAGCGAGATGCCTCTCACTCAAGCGCAAATGACCCTAAATCAAGGAGTTGCTCTCTGACTTGTTCTCGCTCAAGCGAGGAGACTCTCGCTTGAGCGAGACAAAGTCAAAGAGGGGGAGTGATTTTTCTGAGCAATTGCGCTCAAGAGGGGATGCTCTCGCTTGACCAAGAGCGCGAAGACAAAATCACTTAGGGCTTCTCGCTCAAGCGAGAGAGAGTGAGAGATCGCAGAATCAGCATTTTATATAAAAAGCTTTTAATGAGCCATTTGGATCATAATTTCTAAAATCCCTCTTTTTCGCTTTCTTGCCCTAGCACCCCCTTATGCAAGAAGAAGAAGAAGAAGAAGAAGAAGATGATGATGATGATGATGAAGCTTGGTTGTGGATCCCTCTAAGGAGAAGGAAGCTCAAGAGATTACCTCTTCCTCCCTCTACACTTTGTTCTACTCCTAAGGTGAATTTGGTTCACCCACTCACTTTATTTTGCATATTCTCCCATAATGAACCCTAACCTCCTTTCCATTTCCTTTATTCTTGGATTGTGCATGATTTTTAAGTTGTTCTATGGTTGAAATGTACTATGTATGGATTTAGGTGACATGATATGCAAACCCTAGTTCTTGACATTAGGGCTTTTGATGAGCTTGTATTTCTTGAGTTGGAATTCATGGATATAAATGATGCATGATGAGAACATGTGAAGGTGTAATGAATGACTCTTACATTATGAAAATTTATGCATACTTCGGCATGAGAGGAACTTTGGGCTCTTGAGCCTTGAGGACTTATGTAAGAGTAAAAGAAACCTTGAATAATAATTAAGACAGGAGGAAAAGGATACAAGGGAGATGTTCCTTGTACAAACTGAGCTTAATTCTGATCAGATGTTATAAGAGAAAAGACCCCACGATGCTGGGTAAAATCACTAATAGGTTTATATTCATGTTTAACTATGATGTTATTAAAGTTATTTGAGGATCATGGCTTTATGTTTAGTTGTTCTATTGTGCATTATCATTTTTATGAACTCCCTACACTGCTTGCCTGATCACACTCACTGGGACTCTAGTCCCACCACACGTTTGTGGTTTATTTTAGATGTGTGGGGTCCTTCACCGGGCGCTTGATTGTGCATGTTCAGGAGCCTATGGTCGGGGCTATACTTTGCCCTGTTATTTTGAAGTACCTAGATGTTTTGTAAAGGAATTTCTTACTGTATTCTTTTGATGGGATATCACGGTACATGTATAGCCCTTAGGGTATTATTCTACCTTGTCAGGACACATGTATGATAGTATCCCTTCCATGCCTATATTGATGTATTATGTTTTGTTGAGCCACACTATGCCCAATATAGGCATTTATCGCGCCACATTTATCGCGATTATAATAAAAAACCGGTGTGAAAGGGAGGAACAAAAGTAATTTATCACAGTTCCGAACTTGAATTGTAGTAATTCTTTTAAAAATATGGTTTTTATAATTTTTTAAAAAGTGAAAAATACATTGAACTCCCCTAATATTTTTCTATATAACACTCACATCCCCTCTAATTTTTAAAATGGCACTAATTACCCCCTAAATTATAAATCACTCAACACTTTATACCCCTCAGAATGATTGATGTTAAACGTAATTAATGGATTTAAGGTTTTTTTTTTGTTGACTATTAAACCCTATTTTCTTTCTTTCAAAAACATATCCTCCTTCACGTTCAAGCTCCAACCATGTGAGCCACCGTCTTACCTGCAGTAGTGTCGTCTGTAGCCGCACAACGTCCACCCCTGCACTCGCGTCATCCCTTGTAACCGGGCGCAATCACGTCTATGCCCCAGAAGTTGCATGCCATCCACCCCTGTAGTCGTATCGCCCTACCCTGCAACCGTGCTTCGTCCAGCCGGTGTAGTTACGCTCCACCAGAACCTGCAATCTCTTTGGCCACCAACACACCGCCCAGAAGCTGCACAACCTATATGGTACAAATTTGTTAAAAATGAAGTCAATAGTAAGTTGATGAATATAAGAATCCTTGAGAAAGATGTGTCCAAGTTCAAAAAGCATATATGACCAAAATGCTAAAAATGAATTCAACAGTAAGGCGATGAAGAAGCCTTGAGAAAGATATGTCCGAGATAAAAAAAATCAAGTCAAAGTAATGTGTCCAAGTTCAAAATCCTTGAGAAAGATGTCTCCAAGATCAAAAAAATGTTTTGTGAAGCTACTGATGTGGGTTATCTCAGGGATTATTTTGTTGGGCAGATTGTGAAATTTATTGAAGTAAATTTTAATGAATTGTTATAGTGTATATTCTATGTAGTATGGTTCTTTTGTGACAAGTAGCAAGTGTTATGACTATATCATGAGTCTGTAATCAAATCATTGTAAGAAAAGGTTTTTCTTATTATGTACTATCAATGAGAATGCATATTGCAAACTGATTTATTAGTTATAAATTGATCTACTACTTAACTACTTTATGCATAACTATATCATCCATACCTCAACTGAACATGGGACCCTTTATTTGTTTTCTCTTATACTAACAATAAGACAAAAAGACAAATTTTCTTTTTACAGAATTCAGTTAAAGATAATTAGAGGGCTTCTTTTTTTTCCTGTAACACCAGTAACTCAATATTCTATAACAAAAAAGTCAAAGAATAATTGGTTCCTGTAATACCAGTAACATTAGTAACTAAAAAAATCCCATCTATTGTACATGAAACCTGTAACGTCCTAATTCCGTGAACCTAGAAATAATTTTCGTTGGAGACACATTTCCAAGTTTATGAAATTATTTCGTGCCATTATCGATATCGAGATACAATCAACCACATAAACATGCTTAAGTAATCCAACGTTTACATAAGCATAAGTCAACCATACAAAACTAAAGTGTATGATTTAAATGCCACTTAGTGGCTTCAAATACAACATCACTATTTCGTATGGAATTTCCAATTAACATTATACAATTATACTGTAAGTCTCCCTAGGAGAGCATAGGCCAACCAGAGGGCCAATCCTTCCTGGTAGGCCTTCAAGTCATCTGACTCTACTTCTGACAGAAACTTCTTGAACACTAAGATGAAATCCACAATGTGTGGTGAGACTTACGTCCCAGTGAATGTGATCATGCATACAGTGTACGGATTACAGGAAAATGAAAATGCAACACCTCGACAAGTACATATCTAATCAAATAATCATGCATATCATAACAAGTAAATCAATCAAATCCCCCTTTGGACAAAATCTAGTGTTTAACCTACACTAAGGGTGTCTTATCACTATTACGTCTTTTGAGCGCTCGACAATGTGACCAAGGACCTTCGTCCAGGGCCGCCCTCTTAAGTTTTATTATCAAACAAGAATAATATGCATGTAGTTCCTTTTTAATTGAGGATCCCCATTCACCCCTTCGCCTAGAGGTCAATGTGATTACCTCGTTCCTCTTATTCCTCTTTGGTCTGAAGACCCATGAAATTCCTCTTTTTCCTCTTTGGTACATAGACCCATGATATTTCTCTTTACCAAAGGCCCATGAAAACATTACATATATACATGAATAGGGTTTCGAAAACATGAGTGTATGATTCATGACATGTTTACATGCTCACATAAGCTAAATGATAATTTCGTGGCCTACAAGATCTCATAATAAATAATCACATGGAAACCCTAACCTTTGTAATCTAGGGCAAGAACAACATAAGCATTTCACACAATCAATCCAACCATTAACCATAGATTCATCTCTACTCAATAACAATCAAGCAACATAAGCAAGGAAAGTAAGAATAGAGGGTATTCATAGGATCTCATGCAAGAATGGAAGTGAGTGGGTGAACCAGACTCACCTCAAGGAGCAAGAATGGAGGTGTAGAGGTGATGAGATAAGCTCCTTGGGCATCTTTCTTCCTTGATTCTTCACTCCCAAGCCTCTTCTTCCTCTTCTCTTCGAGCTCCCCGTCTAGGGCACAAAAGGGTGAGAGAAAATGTTTTTGATTTAGGGTCAAATGACCACAAATCTGAACTTAAAAACGAAGTATGCGCGTTCTCGCTCAAGCGAGGATCTTCTCGCTTAAGCGAGAATGCTCCAGAGAGCATCCCCTGATGCTAACCAATTCTCGCTTAAGTGAGGCTATTCTCGCTTGAGCGAGGAGGTTCTCAGTTGAGCGAGAAAACCAGAACTAAGTTTCCTCATTTGTACTGATATGCTCGCTCAAGCGAGGAGCTTTTCGCTTGAGCGAGAATACTCCAGAATGGGAGTTCCAAATTCCCATTCCCAGCAATCCTTACCAACTTTTACCCCATTCTTCCTAGTTCTTTTGGGATATCCTATTATACTCATAATTTCAATTATGACCGTGATTTCTTCAAGTTCCAAACCCTTAATACCAATATCACATCATAGCCCGTTCTTCCTCT